>CM074183.1:2200-27200 GCA_037179385.1 Holothuria scabra
GATAGGAATTTTATTGCTCTATAAGCATTAACTGTTATTAACTTGGTTTTCTTTGTCGTCGCCCAGGCTCTATTTCTTTGTCATGCAGAGTGATGTACAGTATGTGTATACTGGACGTAAAATTCAACTGTACCATATATCATTAAGTGGTACCTTGTGCAAACATTAATCACAGCAATGATGCTTTCAGTGTGTATATGTGCAGATTTAGAGCTGTATGATCCTTGACATACTTCCTTGCCAGCACTAAGAAGTTAAGAATAGTCTTTTTGTGATCACTTTATTAAAGATAGTATGATTACAGTTGCATACAGTAGGTCTTTCATTAGCCTTATGTTTGTCTTTAAAGTTTAGTGAAATTTCCCTTCCTCTCCTAGCAAATTTCATTTGTTAGAACGTATGGTCCTAATCAGATGACCATAAAACAGCCCAACTTCACAATGGTCTATCTCATGGTTGAGGGATACATAAGCAATATTCACCTTTCATTTATTTTGGTTTAGGTACGTAAATTTAAATCCGTAAGCACCTGAGATATTTTGACGTCATCGAAGTTTCCCTGACATTTTTTCCTAGATACGATACACTTTATTCGCCTCTGAAACGTTCTTTTGACTTCCTGTATAATTTTCGTACTTCCCTAAATTTTTTCTGAAGATAGAAGACGCTTTCCCTACAGCCCTATAAAGCGTTTTCGAGACGTCAGAGACGCTTTATGTACGTCTCTAGTACGTTCCGTGGATGTCCTGGGTGATTTTTGTATGTCCCTAAAACGTTTCCGGAACGTCCTGTACCTTTTACTTACGTCCCAGACGTTTTCCGTACGGACCAGCAAAGGTTTTACAAACGTTTTCTACGTCTGAATAACGTTTTGAGAACGTCTCTAAAAAAACGTTTTGAAAACGTATGAAAAGTCCACAAAAACACGTCTTTAAAACGTAGTTCTAGACGTTTGCGAAACGAAAGTGGTTACGTTTGAAGAACGTTCAGGAAACGTTTTGTTATTAGCTGGGAGCCTCATTATTCCCACGTTTGAACAAACTCCACAATCGGATGCTCGTCCAAACAATTTTCAACTACTATTGGGTGTAGGTGTTCATATCAAGTGCTAAATAGAAGTATATATATTCCACGCACATGACGTCCATAAACGTTTTGAAAAACGTCCTTAACATTTAAAATACGTCCAAAAAATTTAACCCACTTAGTTTGAAAAACATGTCCTTGACATTCTTTGTGCATGTGTTTGCAGTAATCCTCTTCGTTCTTTAAACGTTTTTGACATGTTATAAAGTTTTATGGAGGTAGAAAAAAGTTTACGTACTCAAAACTTTTTTGGGACGCACTTTGTTTCCAGGGTAGTCATTATTGACTGAATCTTAAGGTGAAAAAAGGATATTCAAAGTATTTGATTTCGATATCTGAGAAGACATAAAATTTCATTGGCCTGGTCGTAGATTTGGTCTTGTATTTGTTCCCTGGGGATATAAAAAGGGTTGGTACATTTTTAATTTACCTTCACTACACTTCACTAAGTACAGTATCTTCATCATCTCCACCAAAATCAACTTCATTGGCCAATCTACTAGGGTCATGAACTTTTGGGAATGAGAGCTGGAGAGACAGAATCCAAATTCAAAACTAGAGAAAACTGAAGTCTGAAGTCTTGATCAATCTAAAAATGAGTTGAAAATTCGATTGTATTATTTGGTTAGCGACTTAGAAAAATTGAAATCTGATCATAACAGAACATAAAACATTGAGTGTTTAATTTTCGTCAAGACTTAAAATAGCAGTTAATATTCTATAAAGAAAAGAGGTGTTAAATGGATGCTGTCTTATCACAGAATCTGTTAACCACTCCCAGGAAAAGCAATGTCAAAACTTGAGGAATTTTGAGTTTTTGCCAAAGCAATTTCACTAATTAAACTGTGAACGGCAAAAGTGGTATCTAAGCAAAATAGGAAATCAATGTCTATCTTAAAGGATCATTATAGGTTCCATGAGGCTTCTTTTAAACAAAATAAACCATAAAAAATTGTTCATTTTCTTGTACCCGGCCTAAAGTAGCATCAGCAAAATCAAACTGTAATTTATTCAATTGTACTGGACAAAAGTGGTTACGGTTACAAATTTCATGCAGGTAATTTCGTATACCCCAAATATAAAAAGCGTTAGCAAAGATGAAGAATACTAGTTGTTGCAGTATGCAAACATAGGCCTACTAATTAAAAAAGTAATTATTTTGCCGGAGGCAGCTACGAGATACTCCTAAATTTATACCATTCAACTCAGTACAAATATCTTTCCATGTTTAAACAAGCTCCCACTCACTGTATAATTAGATTACAGAAAACATTTATTATTGTGTGAGTTATACCCCCAATAAAAATACACTGTAATCAATGTTATGATTAGTTCGTTATAAAAAAGAAACAGGATGCCAACCATTTTGAATGTACTTGAAGTGTTCAATTGGCCTCTTCAAATTTGCACTTAGCGAGTTGAAGTAGGGAGGGAATTCTTAGTACTTTTGTTTACTGTATCCTGTCAATATAGGGCTAAGTTGGTCTGCGTGGTTCGGAATCAAGCCAAGTTGTCATGGGATTGAGTTGGTAAAGTTTGAGTTGTTTTGAGGTTGACTTGACTTTACTCGAAAGCTTTTTTATACTTGACTGCCTTATGATACCAGCAAATTTTGTGAAGCTCATAGTTTAATTATACTTCAGATATGGAGAATGTTTTAATAAGCATTCACAAGACTGGATCCATTTTGTTTCGCTAGAAGGTTAGAGTGGTATCCAATCCACATGTTAGCCCAGAAAACCCCCTTGTTGTGCCCGCTCCCTTCTCCACTAGATATGCGGAGTAAATGAGTCAAAGGAAATTGGGGAATGGTTCCAGCCGGTGATCGTTTCAGACTCCTTGATCGTTTCTCAGAAAATTCTTATGCGTGCACAAAATCTTAAAAGATATGCTGAAAAAAGGGAAAGAAACGGCACAACCGCGGTAAAATTTTTATATAACTCAACAAGATGAAAAAGATTTCTACTACACATTACGGCGGCGAAAGAGCCATTACACGTGAATTTTACTTCACATTCTTTCACAACCCCATGACCGAAATATTTGAATATCCAAGTTTTTTCAAGCACTTGCCCGATAAATAGAAGAGAATCATTACTGTAAATGTGAGAAAGTTATAAAACCTTCCACATAATTTATGTTGCAATATTGCCCCATACGGTAATTTAAACCAACAATGCAATGGAAACATTTACGCGTAGGAATTTCAAAGCAGTTTCTGCTCAGTGTTCACTTTGAAGTAATTACACCATTTCAAATACTTAAGTCAATTTAATACAACGAACATTAGACTTTGTTAGACATGTTAAGATAGTCTTTACATTATACTGGCAGTTTAAAGTTTTGCTTCGCCGAACGGCTCTTTGCCAAAGAGAGAGGAAGACTTTATAAAGAGTACATTGGCAAAGATCTAGTGGACCAATTCAGAGGTGGTGCCAGAAATTCCTCGACAGCCCGGCGACAATGGGGTAGCATTTCAAGGACCCAACAAAGGCTTTGAGTTAGTCCCGGTGGGACATGACGTAGCAGATTTCTGGCTTTCTTTTCAACAAATGCTTAGAAAATTGGATTTTATTTTGTCACTAAACAAAATTTCAAAATTTTTGAAAGAAATGGCTTTTGTATGGACCATTTGAAGGTTGGGGTGCTCTTTGAAGAATATGTGCTTCATATCGGCAAAATGAAAAAACGTTATTTAGGCGACAGTTGAAAATCTTTTGGGGTTACGCATTTAATCATACCAGGCGTACGAACTAACGCTTCTACACGAGACAAAATAGAAGTTTGCCTTACATAAAAGTTATTTCCCTTTTTTGAACGAAGATTTGAAAGTTAAAAGTTTATTTTATCGGATGAATTTTTGAAATATGTAGAAAGAACTTGGTGTTTTGACACGGTTATCATGAAAAAGTTTTATTTTATGCCTTTCAACAGCAAATTAGAAAGAATGTCGGGGTGATCAACAGAGTTGGCTTTGTTTATTTATTGTACGGAGTATCCCTCGAAAGTGGAAAATTGTGCCACTTTAAACCATCTAAAGCTTAAATTGGGGAAAAATTGTAACTTTTATGACAGATTTGGGGGTTTTATGGAAGAATCTACTTTTCTCATACGAAAAATCAAGTAGGGGTGATTTGTAGTTTTGTTGGGGTTACTGAATATCATCATGCAGATTAAGGTCCTCGGACCATAATGAAAAAATTTTCCCGCACAAAAAAGTTTGGCTTCCCATCAATTGAAAGTTTTATATTTTTATATTTATACAGACATACGGGAACGTTTAAGTTCGAAAAGGGTATGAATGTGTAATTCTGCCCAAAAGACAATATCAAAGTGAAGAGCAGAGAAATTTTTGAACAATTGAGATCCCCCAGATAGAAGGAAATGACACTTCCCGGCAGTTCGGGAGATAACCTCTTTCGGGGGAAAATGGTTTTCACCCGATCGGGGGAAAATACGGCCATGGCTGGCGCCATTTTCAGATTTCTCCCCTGATGCTTTGCGATCCTACCGCGCAATTGAAACGGAAACAAACGTTCAAAACACCTGGAAAATTTAATCGGTCTTAGGAAAGAGAAATTTTGGAATATTTAGAAACTTTGTTGCAAGCGGAACAAAAAAGCCGGATCATGTTTGGTAGTTCACCGCGCAAATTTTGAGATATCGAGCAATTTTGCCACGTTCTGTGTCCTAAGCTTAAATTATAGACTCGATACAGCCGCAAGGTTTGTTAAATTTTTTCTGCAGAAAGTTGTGTAAGGTACTCGTGCTAGCAATTAAGCCCATTAGTACGTTCTTGAAAGTTTCTTAAGATTTCTGTTTGTGGTGGTGAACAATTACCTTGCATTTATAAAACAAAGCGACGACTGTGAAGAGGTACACATCAAGAGTTCATGAATATACATGTTGCAAATTTTCTCCTGATCGGGTGAATTCTCATGTTCACCGAAAAGGATATCTCCCGAACTGCCCGGGCTCGTAACAAAAAACAAAGCAGTGCGTTATTATTTTGAACTTTCTTTAGCAATGAAATGTTTACTTCATTATATTGCCCAAAAACGAAGAATGATTTACAAGCATGCACTGTCCTGTTAAGTAATCTGTTTGACCAAAACACTATCTAAATAAATGAAATGGGGCGGAGCCTATAGAAAATTGGTAAGAACTCTAACCCCTCAGAAAGCCGGAAATGGCATTACCTAGACTTGTAACTATATCGAAATGAAGCAGTCGTTGTTTTGAGCTTTCCTTTGAAATGAAAGTTTTACTTCAATGAAGAAAAACTTGCTAAGTGATCAGAAAAGTGCCAGATAAGGTACTTCTACAATTAGATACAGTGCTCTTGTCTCTTTTCGCGGGGAAAACTGTGTAACGGAATTGAAAAGCAAATACTAAATGTTTTTTACTCTATTGATTAGAATCTTTGTTGTATTCAACTGCAAGGTCCGCTAAATAGATGAGATTTTCTACTTGACTGCCCGAATTCCAGGGTCCAGAAACGATTCTACTTCCAACGTACTTGAAAGTATGTCACGTTACGAGTTGACCTTTGAAATGAATTTTCTTGAGTTATTGGGTGACATTCGAACACTACGGTTTATCATTGTGTGTAGCTGAAACGGCCGATTTTCATTACCCTTGCCAGAGTTTGGTTATATGTCAGGCCAGATAGCAGACCATTGGGCACTTCATGCACATGAACAACCTCTCTTTGTAAGGAAATTTCGGGATTGTGAGTTTCCTTTAAAAATATGGTCTGACTTCTAATAAGCAAAATCAAGAAGATCGTCCGGGGGACTGAAGTTTATCAGACCCTCGTATTTTATCAGTTTATCGTGGGCATGAAGATCAAGGCTCCCCGACGAAATTGGATTTCTCAACAACAGGGGGAGGTAGGGAAACATTTTCCGACGGGGCATCACCTTCCGAATTAAAGATGGCATAAGGGATAACAGAGCTAGTAAGAAGTGATTTAAACAGATTCAGATATGCTTTCAAATAGTATAACAAAAGAGAAATAGTTCATAAATAAAAAAAAAACAGTTCACGATACTCCTTCCAGTAGCTTCAGTTTATATTTTGGCCTCTCTAAACGAAATTGCCGTTCTTCCCCGACGTGGGAGGAGATAGTACAAGGTTCATGGAATGACGTGTTACGCAGCTAAGAAGAAGTGATTGAAAATCGATTCCGATAAGTATTAAATTTGCATTTTCAAAACAAAAAATGTATTCAAAATTACCCATCCAGTAACTACAGTCCTTGTAGGCGGTTTTTTATTAATTTTTTTTTAATTATTTTTAGGCCTTCCTGACCGCCGACCTTCTCCGACGGGGGGCATGGCCCCTCCCCCGGCTATCACTACCTTGGACCAATTACGGAATGGAACCTCTTCTCGACCTTTTGGCTAAGATCATATGTAGTATCCGTCTTTTCATCTATTGTGTTATGGGGGTGGCATTACATGATAAACCAATGACGTAAATGGTCTGAGCGCCATTTTGATATTTTTCATTCTGGATAAAAGGCGTGAAATTCTTACAATTTCGGCTGTTGAAATAAATAATATTTAACATTTATTTTGCAATCTAAACACGTCCGTGTTTTGGAGGTCTTGTAGATCATACCCTCTTCTTCCTGTTTTTTTAAGTCAATTTTAACATCACGATATAGATGTGTCACTGATATACTTTTCTAAAATTCGAACTTATAGCATACTTATATGCCCATTGAGTTCACTAAGCCCCCTTATGTAGCTGTTATGAACTTTTTGAAAGAAACCTTAGAAATCAGTGCATTTGTGTAACATAATCAATTAGTGGTTGATTTTTACTGACTTTCTTCACTCAGCAAAATTTACGAACTCTTCATGGCAGAGAATGGAAACACCGCCGAACCTAAAAGAATCTTTATGTGGGTGAATCCACGAAGCTTGTCGACGTCTTTTGAAAAGTGTGTTGGATTTATGGAGGGAGCTCAAATATGGCACGAGCCGTATTCAACCTGCTACTTCAATCTCCTCTTTAACGACCCAAAGACGTTTGAAATGTTTCCAGGTATGCAAAATTTTGCGAAACAATTTTACAACGCCAAAAATTTGATACAGGAAGGTGGTCATCTTTATCAAGGAGGGAACCTTTTGCCAGCCGAAAATTTTAAGTAAGTATCCCTTATGCCTCTCTGTCTTATGGAAATCACTTTAACCTACCAAAATTCAAAATTTGTGAACGGGCAAAATTTATCACCTTTATGAAAAACAGTAGAAATAGGGCCAATGATTTTAGTTTTATTTGTAGGTAGTAATTTTTTTTAATAAAAACGGTTTCGTAACACATATATCAAAGAGTAAAAGAAATCCATAATAAACATATATCCCTCGAAACTCCGCGAAGCACACCCTAAATTTGGTTTATGTAATAATTTAGTTGGATTATATTTTTGTAATTATTCCAAGTTCAGAATGTCATGCATCAAACATGCAGGCAATTTCATTGAGTTCGGTGATTTCAAGTTAACCATTACACATTTATATTTTCTCTACTTTGGGCTTCATTTAAAACATATTTAGAAATAGTCTAACTTTCTATATTGCTTATTGACACCACTGCATCCACCGACTAAACTATTCACAGTATCTCCCTGTTCATAGCAGTGACTAAACAATGGGGTCAGAATGGGCGAAAGGGGTATGGAGAGTACCCTTAAGCGTGAGTCATCACGCATGTAAATGTCTTTATGTTAGGAGCCCGTCGCCTTGCTAACCATACGGTCGCTCCGCCACCGATTGAGAGTATCTTACCCACATTACTGTTCAGTTAATTGTAGTGAAACATTGATCTTTTAGTTGCACTTTTTTGACTGTGGCATTATCCGTTGAGTAGAACAGTTTACAAAATTGTATTTGCCTGTTACAAGACTGTGCCACTAAGTTAAATTAAACAACGGGGAAAGAGTTTGCACAGTCGACTAAAATGTTTGAACAGCAGTGTTGGGTTCCACCTGGTAGTAAGGGGTAGACATATATGTTGAACAAAAAATCATTTTCATCATTTGTTTCATAAACAAAACTGAAATATGAGGTAACCAATTTAAGTTAAAAATGAGTAATTTCTGTCTTGCTCCTTGCATTCAATTTCACAGTCATGACTATGTCAAAAAACAACTTGAGAAACCACTAGCAGAAGGGAAAAGTTTTATGTTCATAAAAGACGCAGCACTCGGTATCGATGGTTACTACGACAAACTTCCAAAGGTAAGTGTGATTTTCATGGGATAAATTCCTCTTCAAGACATGACGATAACTTGATCAAGGTTTTAACGTTTTACCTTTGGTAAGGAATATCATCATTTACACGAGTTATCAATCAGTAAACAATTATCAAGGGAAAGTAAAATTCAGCTGTCACTTCCTTTTCAATCTATTCTTCTTCAACTAAATTACTTCTATAGTAACGTAACTTTTTCATATTATGCTTTCTCTGTAAACCATTTAATGAATTCATGAATAGTATTAGTTGTTGAACTCTACAGAAGTAACATACCAGCTCTCTTCAAAAGTATAAACAAATTTTATTTTTCAATGTTATGTTTTCGACTTCATTTTGATTGAATATGATAACCAGAGACTGCAATAAGATGTTCTCAAAATATTATTTCTCACTGTGATATCCAGTACTACAGAATGACAGCTTTACATGAAGTCCAGAAGAAACTCATCCAGAGGAAACTCATCCAGAGAGTTCAGTTTTACCGGTAATGTCATTACCTTCTTTTCAGGTGAAAGCAAAGCACACTTTTCTGATTCGCCATCCGCATCGTACGGCAGTGTCAGGTCAACGTCTCCTGCATCATCTCATAGAGTTTGAAGGAAAACTGGAAGACCTCGAAATCGGAACGGGTCATCCTTTTGTGTCATGGAAAAAGTTATCTCCGGACCCTCTTTTTAAGTTTTGGAATTATGTTCGCGAAAACATCGATCCAAGTCCCATCGTTATTGATGCAGATGACCTTCAAAATCATTCCGAACAAATCCTCAAAAATTACTGCGAAGCGGTCGGCATTCCCTTCGACAAGAAATATTTAAATTGGGACAAAAGTGACGAATCTTTGAAATGGTTTAACGGTGCTCTCGATCAATTAGTTTGGGGTAAAAATGAGGGCGTCTACGGTACAGCATTTCTATCGTCGTGCTTCCTGCCTCTTAAAGGTCCTGTTCCTGAAACAATCCCAGATACTTGTGTCGGTTACGCGCAGGAATTTATGGAAGGGTATAAGGTGATGTACGAAACCAAAATTAAACCAGAGTAACTACCGTGCCCCATCTTTTAAAGAAATAGTCTACAACAATTTTAAGGAAGGGTTGAACCTGTAAATACCACTATTTCGTCGGCTTTTAAATGAGTTCTACGGAACATTTCTGAAAAAGATCTCTTGGTTCGACTTAGAATATGTGAAAAGGGCAATAGTTTTAACATTACAATAACACCAACATTCCTATTTTTATTTTTACTTTTTTATTTTTTATTTTTTTATTTTATTAATTGTATGAATTACTACGTAATACGCTTTTTATTACTTATATTATTATTTCTTACATCATATTTACCTTTGCAGGCTTACAACAGTGTAAAAACACATCGAAAATAGTTGTGCAGTTTGATTTGATGTGAATCAAACAGTTAAGAAGCCCACGCAATGCCATAGTATTCGATAACCGGTACGGTTAAACTATCTTAGTGCCGAGTTAACCACTGGATGTCACTTTTGTTCCGTACCAATTTCCAGCCTTTCACTTGTTTACGTCTGGTGCATATAAATGGGCTGTCTTTCAAGTAATTTCTATATTCTTATAAATTTAACATTGCTGTATCTCTCAGAAGTTCTCAACCTCTGTCATGGCTTATATTATAACAAGAGACTGCATTTCTGTCATAAAATCTTTGAAGGGAAAATATTAAAAAGAAGCAGGACATACGTTTCAATTTGTCTTAAATTAGACTGTTAGAGGTTTTAATTACTTTAATGCCAGGTTGAAATCTGCTGAGAATTCACTGCAATTTTATCCGAAGACCTTCCGGTGTTATGGTGGCAACATACATTTTTGTGGCAATTACGCATGCTGTTTTAGTGTTTTGAGTATAAAGATGTGTTCGGAATTTCGTTTTGTGGAACCTTTTTTTGTTCTTCGAAACCATTTGACGAACAAACGCAATCATGTTAGCTTGTGTCAAGTGTAAAGTACATTCAATTTTTGAAATTTAGACAAAACTAATTCGTAAAATGGGGCTACAGGTTCGAGTGAAAATTAACAGAGGGCGCCCTTATATGGTTTCCTATCAGGTGCGCGAAAAGCCGAGAACTGAAGTTTGGGAACAAGATATTGCTTTTAAATGTCGAATTAGCCTGCGTACTCTGTAGCTTGCTGTTAAATTTAAATATTAAAGAATTCCCTGAGTTTCCATTTCAATTTTTGTTGTACGTATCTGGGGTAAGCTAACAGGTCACTCAAGCATGTCTGAAATGCTTTTCACGCAGAGTTAACAAGATGAAATGAAATTTCATTTGAGGGAAGAGATTATTTAACAAATTCAGATAGCTGTGACACCCCACACCGACTTAGATTCACTGGTATGTCTATGAAAAGAAAAGAAAAAGAATAAAAGGACACATTGGGTAAGTGCGCATGGTTTAATTAGGACTTTCTTGGTTGTACTGTCCATGACGTCATGGACAGTACCTTAGGTACTCATTTTCGAGGGACAGTTCTTCCGTTCAATGTTTCTTGATTCTCAGTGAGTAGTTTGCTTTACAATCCAGCTCATTATGTAGAGTGAGTCATGTAGACGGGAACGAGACTTCATGGTCACTTTTGGTTTTGATATGCCCTAAAATGAGCGGGTATATTTTGACATTTGTATATTTTATTGGTTTGTAGAAGAATACTTGAAGAAGTCAAATTTGTATACAGTATACTTGCTCATCACACACAGGCCGCATTGTAATTTGTACCTCTGATATATGGAGTACACGTACAGTGTCGCTAACAAGCTAAAGAGCAGTGTAGTATTGTGGCACACACACTGTACTGTCGTATATCGCAAGTGCTTGTAGTTTGCCGCCGGAGAACAGCCATGACATTTCCGTGCGCATCTAGGCCAAGGTTTTATCTTAAAATTTGACGTTAGCTTTCTTGTTATATTTCATTCGTGGGACCGGGACATGATCACCTGGAAGCAGTTCCGTAAGGCTTAACTTAGGCTTGCAAACGCTAGGTGTATCTTGAGGAGTAATAAGAACTCATCCTTCTCTACGTACAAAACCATAGCAGGAAGTCATCTTGCTATAATCACACGTACGATATATACGGTTAGGGTTAGCAGTTAGTGTTACAATCGACGTAGGGACAATCGACGTATAGGACGTTAGTGCAGTCTTCTCTGCCAATGTATATAGTTGTACATCGCTTATATTGGGTCCAGCAGTCACGGGTGACATCTTACTACTTCGTTTTGGTTCGAACAGCGGCGACCAAATTTCCCATTGATGATCCTCTGTCCATATTTATGTAGGAAGTTCGTGGGCATAACATACGCCCAAAGGCCCACCGGTGCTTGTGTATATTATCATTTTCAGTCATTTTCATATTTAGCATATGGACGATAGGGGTCTGTACTGTTCTTCTTGCCTACACTTAGGTTAACATAGGCCTATTTATTTTCTCGCAAGGAGGACATGCATCGCCACCCCGGTGAGGTCAAAGAGGAGGGGAGATGTGGGGACTTGGGCTTTTGGGAGGGGGGTTAACGGTGTCTGAATGCATAATGGTGCAATATTTTTTGCTTTTACTAGAGTTTCTTCTAACTTGATTGAAGCAAAATTAGGGGAAACCTACCAGATCATGTGAGAAACATGAAATCCTGTTATCAGGACATAGTGGTGGTAATTTTACAAAACTGTCCGGACACCAGCACGAAACAATAAAAGAAAAGGACGTGTCCTAGTAAAACTGAACGTCTAGTTACCCTACCTGCAGTGCCACTGAGGGCACTGTGCGCATACTTTGCGACTTCCCGTTCATCACTGCCGTTACATCCGCATTGCATGAATAGCCTATACTGTAGGTGGTGATTCTTCAATTAGTCTAATAAGCATTATCGGAAATAGTGCAGTCCTGCATCATTCATATGCGTCACGAGATTGCGAGTCGAAAGTAACGAAGCATACAACAATCGACCAAAGCAGTCCTGCATTGGTATATCACATCGGCCAACAAACGTGAAAGGAAGATATTCTAAGCTTTAGTAAATACGTACCAAACAAAGTACGTTGGCACAAGAACAATCAAGGACAGTAAGTGGTTACGATTTTCCTAACCACATTTTCTAGTTGTCGCTGTCTTTTTGTTGCATGGCGTTGTAGATTTAGGGATAAGGTTAGGGATTTGGTAAGGGATTAGCACTTTTATTAGACAGGAAATTTCTTATTGAACAGTGCGCATCGCCCTTATTCAACCTATATTAGTAGTATACTGTCCTACCGTATTTACTCACACTGTGTCCAAAGAATTGAAAAGGTTTGACTATAATGTAATACTTTTCTAAAATATCGTAATATCCAAGATATGCATTAGCATTAGTATTTTAAAAAGTCCAGTGACAGGGTGATTTGAACCCTTCAAGAAGGGACACTACACAGGACAGTAAATACCGCATCCGTTTTCAATTGTGGTCCGCCCGATCTTTCCGAACGCCGGCTGATTGAATGTTCAGCTTGCTGCTGCTTTAAATAAACGTGGTCATTCTAAGGGTAAGGTTGAGGAGTCTATTAATCGGGAACTCAGAGATGTTCTTAGACACACGATAAAGAGAAAACGCCCTCACATCGGGTACCTCTTGCCGTCCAATATCACCCGGGGCTGCCTAATATCTAACAGATTCTTGGACGTTACCAGTCGTTACTGAATCTTTCTCCGATTATGAATGAAGTTGTGCCCTAAAGACCATTACTATACTTTAGTTAGCCTCCTACTTTGTGTCGTTTACTGGTCAGGACAAAGGGTAACTCAAAGGATTCTAACTTTGGTCCCAGAAATTACTGTGATAGGAACTGTATATTATGCAAGAGCCTTGTTAACACTAATAAGGTTACCAGAAAGTCAAATGGTAGAGTTTATGAAGTGAAGGCTGCTAAAGCCAACTGTACAACTACATGGGTGCTTAATTGTATTTTCCGTCCGGAATGTGGGATGCAATATGTTGGGAAAACAACACACCTTAAAGAACGTATGGCTAGTCATCGTTGTCCCCCTAAGGAACAGGGTTAGATTAGGAAACGAGGGGGAGGAAAATGATTTCATGAGGGGTTGTTTTACGCTCTTCTCACATCTGTCGGGACACTCACCGAATGAGTTAAAATATAGAGATTTGCAATCCATGGCGCCCACTACTTCCCCCACTATGGCCGGATGATCTCTGCTCTAGTGTTGTCTTTGACAGAACGGAAAGCCGAGGAGACGGCCCTGGCGGGCTGTCTAATACGAGTCTTGTTATTTCTCGTTTTCTCGCTGATGACCCGCGGTTCAGCTTTCTTTTCTTCTTTGTTTCCTTGCTCGCCCAGTGCAACGCTTCTGTAAATATCAGACCTTATTAAGTTTCGGTTTAGTAAATTTCTATCCTATTTTTATTTCTTTGTTTTTATGTCTTTTTGTATGGAGAGTGTTGGAGTCTTCTTGTCATTTTGTGTTTTCTTTGTTTTCTCGAGAAAGGCAATATGTTGCTGAAAATTTCAAATAGATTCTGAAATTGAAACTCATTTCCTCATTTTTATTTTCTATAGCGTCTTTATATGGGGCTTGTATACTTATAACATATGTAATGAACGTGTAATATACTGTTCAAGTTCATCATGATTTCTTCCTGAATTTTCGAGGGGACATATGTAGAGCTATGTGAAAATTTGTGACTGTTGACCTAAGGTCGCATTTTAGACCTAAGGTAGAATCCGCGTTATATATGTAAACATATATGTATATATTTTTCAAAACTTTGTGCTCTTTCTTGTCCATTTTTACCTCCCGTGTAATTATATTCATCTTATGGAGTCTTTATATTACCTCAACTCGAGCATACGTGTAATTTTATCTTTATAATCGTAATTTATATAAAAAAGGTCGAAAACAGGTAGTGAAAAGTGCTTTAAAGTTTGCGGAAAACTCCACGACGTTTCAGGTATAAACCCTTCATCAGGTGGCAAAAGCCAAACTGAACAACTAACAGTAACAATTGGAAACGACAAACATCAAATCCGAAGCGATCGCTGTAAAAACAGAACCGGACGAAAGAAGTAGCCAGGAAAGATGAGTGCGAAGGATGAAACACAAATCAAAAAAAGAAAAAGAGCGACCTGGATGAAAAAGTGCATGTAAAAATCGAACGTGGTCGGGAAAAGGGGGAAAAGTAGACAAAAACTAGGTCCGGCAAAAAAAAGGCCGACACTGTAAAAAACGAGCACGAACGGGTAAGTGTAAAAGGGGTAAAAACTGGTTCAAAAAAGCGGTGAATATTACAAAAGGTCAATTCTAACGTTAAGGCCGTGAGGAGCGAGAGTACCTAGCTTCATGATCAGTCGGTTTTCAGCACAAAGGCGGTCACGATCGGAGCCTCGGCACTTTATAGCTGCCGTAACGGTTAAATGCTGTATTGAACAAGGTGAAGGGGGATTGGAATGTTCAGCCACCGGGTATCCATGGAGATTCTGTTTGATGGGCCTAAGGTGCTCGGTGACTCGACCCGCGAGGCGGCGCTTGGTCTCTCCCACATACAACGAGTTACATCTCCCACAAGCTAAAATATAAACTACATTAAAGGAAATGCAGGAGAATCTTTGTTTTGACAATGAAGCTATTGCCGTTGGGGCCTGAAATGTTGACGAGGTCGTGTTTGCCAACAACTGGGCATGTATTACACCTCTGACGGTTACAGGGAAAGGTACCAGGGGTGTCGCACAAAGAATTGAGTGGGTGGAAAGCCCGAAGTGAATGGTTGGCTAAATTTTTCTCAACTCTAAAAGCAGTGATGGGGGGTTCCGGGAAAACATCACGGGTTGAAGGGTCTTGTCGGAGCGACTCTACATTTTTGTAAATGGCACGTAAAATAGGACGGATCGAAGGGTGATATGGAATAACCAAAGGAATACGTGGATCTGAGCCAGGTTTGTTCTCTTTCTCCAAGGCTTCCTCTCTGCTGGTTCCTTGAATTCTGCGCAGGGCATTAGAGAGGATTTTGGCAGGGTACTGGCGTTTTTCAAAAAAGGATAAAATTTCTTCAGAGGCTGTTGAGAAGTCAGAATCCTCCGAACCTATTCGCCTGGCTCGCAGGAGCTGGGAATAAGAGATAGATTTAGTGCAGGATTTGGGATGGTTGGAAGGGTACAACAGGTAGTTATGCGAGTCGGTTGGCTTAAAGTGTAAGTTATAGGTAATTGTACGGTTGCTAATGTACAGTTCAAGGTCGAGAAAAACAACAGATGAGTCCGAGATACAATGGGTAAATTTCAAAAAGGGGCAAAAGGAATTTACAGAGTCGATAAAGGTTCCTAAATCACGGCGGGATTTAGTGGCAACTCCTACAATATCATCAATATACCTTTTGTAAAGTATAGGTCGGGGCCCGGTATACTGAGAAAATAGTTGTTCTTCAAAGTGGTCCATGATCAAACAGGCAACAGAAGGACCCATTTTGGTTCCCATAGCCACTCCTTTAACTTGGCGGAAAAAACGCCCATTAAACTGAAAACAATTTTATGTGAGTACAAGTTTCGTTAGACGTAGGAAGGTGTCAGTTAGTATTAGGGGATCAAGCCGTTTGTCTAGGTAGTAACGAATAGCTGTTAAGGCAGCATCATGAGGAATGGACGTGTAGAGGCTGAACACATCAATGGTGAATAAAAGACGTTCACTACAATTTTCAGGAAACTCAAAGTCACGAATTAGTCTCAAGAAATGTGGTGTGTCTTGAAAAAACGACGGCAGGGCTGAAACCAAAGGGGAGAGCACGGAATCTACATACTCAGAAATAAGTACAGTGGGGCAGCTGTGTGAAGGAACGATAAGTCTACAAGGGTTGTTTGCTTTGTGGATTTTGGGAAGTAGGTAGAAATTGGAAATCTGTGGGCAAGGGTGTAGTAGAGAAGTAGCGTTTTGGGGTAGTTGGCTATTGTCCACGAGTTGGGTAAGTGTGTTCTTAACTAACCTTTGGCAATCAGGAGTGGGGTCAGTGGGAAGTTCTGAATAAGCACTTTGGTCGGATAGCTGTTTGTTGGCCTCAGCAATATACAAGTCCTTTCGCCAAACTTCAACAGCTCCACCCTTGTCTGCTGGTTTGATGCTGATGTCCCTGTTACTTTAATGGATAAAATGATACCTCGTTCCTCAGGACAAAGGTTACGCAGTGGGGTAATTTTAGGGGGAAGGAGATTGTTGAAATCTTTGTTAATTGCATTAATTACATTGTCAAGGGTGGGATTTTCTCCCGGCCTGGGCGTCCAGGAGGAACGGACAGAGCTGGCGGGGTTGGGAACTTCCTCTGAGGCGGTGTCATCCTGGTGGTCTGTTATCCCGAAATGGTAGCGAAGGCGGAGTTTCCTACAGAAAGCCGAAACGTCTCTGCGTATGGAAAACTCATCAGGAAGGGGGTTCAGTGGTACGAAGTTGAGGCCTTTCGCTAAAACTGAGCGTTCAAAGGACGAGAGTTCCAGATCGGGCGGGATGGTGACTACAAGCTTGGTTTCTGGCTGGTTATTTATGTTAATTTCTGTTTGGGTGGGCGGGGATTTGGGCAACAGGCTAGCCAAGGTCTTGGATTTGGAGTCTTGTAGAAAGTTATGTAATCTGCGGTTGTAAACATGAATAAGGAAGCGAACTTCTGCAGCTTTTGGTAAGGTTTCAAATAGAAGTGACTTTTTTCCTCCATAGTCATGTTAAAAGAAGTCTTCTTCCTTTCGATACTGTGCAAGGTAGAGTGTATCAGACTGAAAGAACACGCGCGTAAGTATCGTGAGGTATATCGTCTAAAATGAAAATCATACTCGGATTGAACGTGAAAATTTAGTCTGAAACCTCTTGGAATTACACGTTTTCTAAGACAAGTTCCCAAGAAATAAACGTGGCTGCCAAACTGGTCTTACCAAAGGTGGCCATGGCAAGAGAATAAATAATGGGAAAAGTTTGAGCTGGGTAGTGCGATACTTTCTCCGTAAATCTCCTGCGGAGGTTCGAAACGAAATGTTTTAAGCTAGGCATGAAGCCGTGAATAAAACAATTTTGTATACGTGCATGAAAACGGACACGACAAAACGATAAACTGTACCACAGGAGACTTAAACCTGAACAAATATCAATCTTGATAACTAACTGTGAAAAGAGGGGTCCTAGACAGGAAGGGAGGGAGAACAAGGTACAAAGAGGTACGGTGAAGTCTAAAGGTACTAAAAAATATACAAAAAAGTGACACAATCAGAAGTGGACAAACCTCCTGTACTACAAAAAGGGGACGTTCAAAGCTTACAAGCTTGATCGGGACAAAAGAACGTAGGCCTACCGTAAACAAATGAGGGGTTACAAAACAGTCAGAAAAGGAGAAGAAGAGGTGAAAAATGTTAGCTTACCTTAGGAGTGGAAAAAGTAGTGATATGAGAATAAAACAAAAGGGAACAGCGTTTCAAAAATTGAAAAATTACACGCACTCAAAACCGGACAAGATCGGACCGAAATATATATATATACATATACATATACATATACATATACATATACATATACATATACATATACATATACATATACATATACATATACATATACATATACATATACATATACATATACATATACATATACATATACATATACATATACATATACATATACATATACATATACATATACATATACATATACATATACATATATATATATATATATATATAAATCAAATTGGTGAAGCTGGAAAATCTGGCTGAGGTGAAAAAACGATGTTGACTCCACCGGGATTCGAACTCGGGATCTCCAGCTTTCTAGTGCGGACGCTCTAACCACTGAGCCATGAAGCCAGGTTGGTTTGGCCTTAGTTCAAATAACAGATGAAGTAACTCGCAATTCACCTCCTGAGCAGGCGCCTAATTTTTTGGAACAGCTCTAGTTCTCGTTTGACGCAAGCCCTAACCAAAGATCAAAGTTGATGCCATCCAGCTGAACACACATATATATATATATATATATATATATATATATATATATATATATATATATATATATATATATATATATATATAACGACGATTATTAAGATAAAATTACACGCATGCTCGAGTTGAGGTAGTATAAAGACTCCATAAGATGAATAAAATTACATGGGAGTTAAAAATGGACAAGAAAGAGCACAATGATTTGAAAAATAGTCATATATTTCCGCCCCTCCTGGTGCCTTCCTCAGTGACTGTTAACAACAGTTTGAATGAATGTGCGACAGACTGTAGTTTGAAAGCAAAAGTCTTAAACAAGGTGTGCGCCCTAGCTGAATGAGCGTTACGAGCTTAATTATAACCTATGTCACGTAACAAAGAAGGCGCGCGTACAAAAACAGACGCAAGTAAGGCTGGCGGGTTAAATTGTTAAGTCACAAAAGCTGTAAATACGTGGGCAATACAAGTAAATTGACTGCAGAGAAATATTAGGTACAATTATATACGGAAAAAGTATATATGAGTATGTACAATCTTAAAGAGATTGTATCGTGGCGAGAAACGGGGGCGACATTTGGACAGCCTTCAAAAAAGTTGTTATCCCACCAAGAATCCCGGATGTAGCTCGAAACACCGTATAATAACAGTGCAAACGATTGCGTGGGATATCGTACTTGTTACATATGCTTGTTTGTGTGACCCCGTTAATAGCCCTAGTATTTGTCTTAATTCGTTTGTAGCAAGGAGTTGTTTTCCTGACACAAGTGAGTACCTTGCTCATTGACAACAGAGCGACCGTTGGAACTTTTCCCAATTTCTTGGGAATTTTGAAACGGCTCAATCATTATTTTCCTTCCCACTTTGAAAAAAGAAATATTGTGTGATTGTTTCTATTTTTAACTTTTTAAGTGACTTATTCATTAGTGATTAAATATGTGAGGAAGTTCTAATAAGAATGCCAAGGTGGCTTATTTGTATTAAATTTCCTGATTATTTGTTTTAGTGTTTTAATCATCAGTTTAACTTTGATGTTCTTATAGGCTATTATTATAACTGTAGTTCAACGTTGAGTGGTTATACGTTTTTATTCGGGACATGATCTTGAGAATTTCTAAAAAACGAACTTGCCTAAGTAGGAAACCTGCATTGAACTTGACAGATTGGTCGAAGTGAAGGGACTAGTCTTAGTCTTACGACAGCAAAATGTCTTCTTGTTCAAAACAAAATGAAAATCGAAGAACAGCGTTTGCGCTAGGCTATAGCAATGGCTCTGGAGGACCATAATATGTTGCCACGAGAAAAAAATTAAATCGAGAAAAGTACAGCAGCAAACGAAAGTCGGAGTTCCCTTTCCCATGATCACACGGAAAAGGCCCTAGATCGCCGCAAAAAAGAAGGTTGATCAATTGGGAATGCAAAGTCTCCTTTGTAACGGCGATTTTGCGAAACATCTTCTCGTAGATCATGCCCAAAGGTAAGTGTAATGTGTTTGTTCACTAATTACTGACGGTAAAAAGTAGACAGGATTGCCGTTTCGTTAGTGATCCACAAACCCATCCCACACGCGTGTTAAGCATATGTACATGCATAGCCCTAACGTTAGGACACAATTATTAGTAGCTTTATGCCTAGTAAAACTAAGACGAGCTAGCACAGGTTTCAGCAGAAGTGATCAGCACTACATTCGCCAATTCATCAAAATCGTAAGCTCAGAATAAGCTGCACTACTCTTAAAAAATCTGACCATGTCTTGGGTTTGCTCATGTACATGCCCCATCTTAGTTTACACTTATAATCTCTCAGAAAGCCTGGCACGGAGTTTGCACTTTCCCCAATATTGTTTTCACAAAACTTTCTAATCAAGCATAGGCCTACAATATGCTATCACTTAAATAATCCAAGCTGATTCATTATCCCACAACAGTCCACTTGGCAATGAGTAAGTGATCAGCTTTGCTGGATCAGTTTGCCGAAGAGACTTAATGAGAACAACTTCTGGTAAGCCTCAGCATGTCGGATTTGTAAATGAAGATTTTCTGGTTTGACCAGGTGGGCAGGATAAAAGCGCCATTATCTAGTAATTGATTTCTTGTGACTACTACATGACAATGCTGATAATTAGTATGATTAATTAGTTAGGAGGACGAGCCTGACATGGCGACGGGTTAGGAGGTGCTTTTTGAGGCTCTCGTAAGTTTTTGTCCAAATCAAGTTCATTCTCCAGATCTCTAACTTAAAATGTCTTCGAAAGTTGTGCAGTGACTTACTCATCCAGGTTTTTGAAGTATGCACAAAAAAAAAGGAAGACCGAAGGGCAGTTATGGTAAAAAGAAACGTGATGCTCTAGCCGCCGCCAAAATGCAGAAGCAACGCACATCACCCGCCTATAATTCGTCACGTGACGACCGGGCTTCACTAGAGGAAACCAGCTTTGTTGAAGAAGCCTCCTTACTTAGTGTTGAGGAGGAGCAGGACTTATCCAAAAAGCTAGATAATGCCATAGAAAAAGCCATCTCTCCCCTCTCAACAGATCTGAGAAATTTAAAGAGTGAACTGAAGAAAGAACTTGAAAACCACGCCAGTAAAATCAAAACGCTTGAAAAAGAAAACCTAGAACTTAAAGCGTGCTGTACATCATAAATACTGTACATCGTGCTGAACAGAAGGTGGCCAACCTGGAAAAGGAAAGTATCGAACAATATTCACTTCTTAATAAGCAAGAACGTTTCTCTAGGCGAAACAATCTTCGCCTAGTAGGCTTCAAATATTCTGACAACGAAGATTGTGTCCAGATAGCTAAAACTGTATTTTCTGAGATGGGGCTGCCAGATTGCAGAATCGAAAGAGCCCACAGGGATGAAAGGTCTGTGGTAGGTTGAGATCGCCATTTGCTTTTTAAGTTATCTTTCTACCAGGACAAACTATTTTTGCTGAGAAACGCTAAATCCAAGTTGCGAAACAAACCCTTTTTCTTAACCGACGACCTCACCCAGTTGGACTTAAAGGAAAAGCGAAAATGGACCCCCAAGGTGACGGCACTCTACCAAGCAGGCACCAAACTTCGATTTTCAGGAGGGGTATGGAGGCAGAGCGATGGCCGCCCTTATAAATTTACAGAGTAATTTTGTCATAGTCATCTTTATCGTGTCTCTTAAATAGTCTTCTTATGTTATATTTCCAACTATCCTACAAATATTCATTGGAGAACGAAAGGAGGATTCTTACTGAAACCGTCAGTTTATAGAATTTTTCTTTGGGATTTGATGGGAACGAAAGATTTACGTAGAAGTTTTTCTACTTAAAATTGGTTGGAGCCGCATAAAACTGAATGAATCTACTTCAACTTTACTTGGAGTGAGTTCCTTAATCAACCCAGTCTCTGTGTTAACCCTCCTGTTTTTTTACTGATGTTTTCGGGAGCCTCTAACTGTGAGCTGTGTTATGGCTAATGTTCTATTAGACCTATCCAGAAGAAGGTCCTTTTCCATCAGGATTATCGAAGGAGAAAAGAACTCCTGTTTTTCTTGTTGGATTGACTGTTTTTCTTTCTTTTTCTATCTTCCATCTTGTAATCTATGTGAGTATCACACTGCTTTAATTTGTAATATTCGGCTTATGCAAGTCACTGGTACTGAGAATTGTAGACTGTCTGAGGTATGTAAAATATCCCCGATCTCTTTTGTGTTTGATGGCAGAACTTAAGTTCACTAGCTACAATGTAAGGGGCCTCAGACAGTCTAGGAAGCGTAGAAAGGTGTTCAGTTTTCTACATAATCAATAGAAAGATATCTATCTTATTCAGGAGTCACATAGCGTAGAAGGGGATGTACAGTTTTGGAAGAATGAATGGGGTGGGAAAATAATTTTCGCACATGGCTCGTCTTCGAGTAGAGGGGTGTGTATTTTGTTCAATCCTGTTTTGAACGTACTTTTTATTAATTCCAAGCTTGATGAAAACGGCAGGTATATTATAACTGATGTTACTATTTATGGTAAATCCTTTACAATTATTTGTGTTTTCGCCCCCAATATCGATTCGCCGTCATTCTTCGACTCTATTTCTGTCAATCTAAGTAATTTTGCTTGTGAGAATGTTGTCATGGGAGGCGATTTTAACTTAGTCTTTGATTTACACTTAGACAAAATTGAGGGCGTACAACAAACTAATTTTAGAGCACGGGATCGGTGTTTTGATCTCATGAATAAGCATAGATTGGTTGACGTTTGGAGGGAAAGGAACCCTCACGCTAAGGTGTATACTTGGAGATCTAATGTTACTGCTGGAATCCACTGTAGGTTAGATTTCTTCTTAATTTCCAGCCATTTGGTTAAAAGCACTTTTAATGGTAATATCTCCCCCAGCTTACAATCTGATCATTGTTTAGTCAATCTCGATTTTCAATTATTTTCAGAGAAGAGGGGTCCAGGCTACTGGAAATTTAATAACTCGCTATTGTTTGATAAGGATTATGTAAACTTAATTAATAATTTTTTGGATCATGAAAATGAGAATTCAAGCTTTTCCAATCCAGTTCTTAAATGGGAGTATATCAAGTTTAAAGTTCGAGCCATTACCATTGAGTATTCAAAACAAAAAGCTAAAAAAACAACGGGAACATGAAGCTAATTTATTAAAGAAAATCTGATCGTTAGAACGAATTTATTTTGAGTCCCCGGATGTTCTATATGAGTTGAATGATTGTAGAACTCAACTTAATTATTTTTATGACCTTAAATTACAAGGAATAATAGTAAGATCCCGAGCCAGGTGGGTGGAAAACGGCGAAAAAAGTACAAAATATTTTTTAAACTTGGAAAAAAGACATAAAGAGTGTAGTGTCATTCGAAATCTTCATACTGCTGATGGAACAACTTTAACTGATGGTAAACGTATTCTGAGTGAGATTAGATCGTTTTATGAAACTCTTTACAAAAGTGATGATTGCAATCCCGATATGTTTTTCCAGACCCTACCGGTCATTACTATGTTGGATCAGGACGAGGCCGAGCATTGTGAAGGGCTATTGACAGAGGATGAATGTAAAAAAGCATTATTTTCTCTTTCTACTGGTAAGACACCGGGAAGTGATGGTCTCACTGGGAATTTCTATAGAGGTTTTTGGTCAAAGATAGGGACTTTGGTGACCGCTTCCCTCAACCAGGCTTTTCATTCCTCTTCCTTGTCTGCAGAACAAGGAAGGGCGGTTATCACGCTTATTCCAAAACCCGGTAAAGATCCCCACATGTTGAAAAATTATCGTCCAATTTCATTGTTGAACACCGATTACAAGATTTGCTCTAAAGCACTTGCTTCCCGAATTCAATCTGTTTTACCTAAAATTATTAGTTCTAACCAAACCGGCTTTATCAAAGGACGTTTTATTGGGGAAAATATTCGTTTCGTACTTGATCTTATTGATTTTGTTATTCAAGAAACATGAAAGGATTGCTATTTTTAATAGATTTTGAGAAGGCGTTTGATAGGGTGGACTGGAATTTCATTATTAAGAGTTTGAAGTCCTTCAACTTCGGCGAGGACTTCATCCGTTGGATCTCTACACTTTATTTAAATAATTCAGGTCGGATTTGTAAATGAAGATTTTCTGGTTTGACCAGGTGGGCAGGATAAAAGCGCCATTATCTAGTAATTGATTTCTTGTGACTACTACATGACAATGCTGATAATTAGTATGATTAATTAGTTAACTTAAAATTTGCCTTATTAACTTATAGTTCTGTAACTTCTGTTCACCGCATTCTCCCTGTTAGTCTTCAAAATGTGTTCAGTTATAATTTAGATATTCACGCACATAATACGAGATATGCCCATAACATCCATATCACACGCTGCAATTCATGCTTTGCTAAAAACAACTTACTGTACCGAGCAAGTATTACTTGGAATAATTTGCCTCAGGAAATCAGGTATTTACCTTCTATAAAGTCCTTCAAACGGAATCTTTCCAAAGTTACGCACTTACTGTACGCTGCTATGACTTTTTTTTAATTATTATATTTGTAATTTTCTTTCCTTTTCTTTTTCTTTTAAAGGGAGTGTAACTACCAGCTAAGCCTATAAAGGTTTCTTAGAGCACTTCCTTTACAGTGCTATATTGTTTATAGAATGATTGCCTATTGTGAATGCAATTTGTAATTCGATCTTGATACATTGTGAAGAAACAAAAAATAAATAAATGGAAAATGAATGAAACTAATCAAGTTTCAAATCCAAACGTTATGAAAAAAGTGAAAAATTTTGAATTTTGTGGTGTCCCGGATTGTAACAGTTTTGTGCATAATTTGACAAAGTGCCTGGACACGAATTTCTAAAAACATAATGACCCCGTTAAGTACTCAATCATAAAAAAGTTATTTGTATGATAGACATGGGGGTTGTCTAAGTTAATGTGACCATTAATCATTGGTATGTGAAGAAAACTTTACAGGCTTAGAAATACCTGCTGAATTTTGTTAACTAACTCAATGAGCCACGTTAAGGTTCCCCATCCAAATGCAAGTGGTTTGCCAGGTGTGTGGTGAAAAGATTTGTAAGGCAACTGCCTTCCTATTGTATAATAATGCCGCATATATTAGCCTAGGCTTTAAATTACGTACATCATATATCCCCTCAAGGCCCCCCACCCACCTGTATGGAACATTGCTAGAGTATGGAAAGTT
>CM074183.1:27300-65759 GCA_037179385.1 Holothuria scabra
AGCTACATCAGTCGCGTAGGAGACCTGGATCTGTAGATTTTAGGCTCAGTCGCAGATCCACGATTTTGAGAAAGAGGGGAATTAACACACCGCCAACAAACCATAAACCGGGGCTTTGGGGGTCACCTCCAATAAAATATGAATCCTACTTATATGCTTATATACTGTAAATACAATTTGCCACCAACTGAGAAGCATATTTTCTGCATATTTTCCTTGGTTAAAAAAATTGTTCGTCATTGAAAAACTTAGGGGAACCCTGATCACCGCGAATTCCCCCCTCCTGGATCAGGGCTTAGGTATTTTCAAGATATTCAAGTCTAAGCTTGCTCTCTGTGCACACTGTTTAATCCTGCACAGTACAGACTATACCCTTCAAGCCAAAGTTTAATACTAATTTAATGACATTTGAAATGTTACACCCAATCCACCCTAATATTTGGAAAACAATTTTTAGGGATTATTACCAACATATTCAACAATTGATTGTACCTGTATGCAATGAAACTTGATGCGGATCTCCTTCCCCTCAATCACCACCACCCACAACCCCCTTTTCACAAGGGAAATGAGAAATCCTCATTCTGAATTCAGTTCATGCCAAAGTACTGCAGGACTCCTACCAGTAACCAGTTGGGCTACAGGGATCGATTTTCATGGTTGTCCGATTATCCGGGACAACAAAAATGCCATACGGACAACCAAAGGTTGGTTGTCCCATGGACAACCAGTTTCCTCTCGGATTGAAAAAGTATACTTGCTGGATGATTAACTCTTTCAACTTTTTCCATAATAGTTTCATTACCATATTTCAAACTTGCAGTGTTTCTGTCTGTCTCTCAAACATCACATCTTTTTATTTTTAAGACCAATAATACATGAACACAATTAGCCCTCTGTTTTGTACTTTTTTTAAAAAAAATCGAGGCCTGGGCTATGAAGGGTATATACTGTAGGGTTGACTAAGCATAGGATAGCTGTACATGTACAAACAGTAGAAATAGTTGTTTACACCAAGATCTAGGCAGGAATAACGTATAAATGCTTCTACTGGGGTAGTTTACTGTTTGTTAGATGTGCTGTAGTTCTACGGCCCATGCAGTTTCCAACCAAGTAGTTCAAGTCAAGCTAGTGTTACGACTTGGTCGCAATTCAAACCAATAACAGCGAAAGATCACAGAAGAGCGAGATTAAAATCAACAACTTAATTATTATTTACCTCTTACTTCCTTAAATTTACAACGATTACTCTTAAATCTACTCACAATCTTTTACGGCTTAAGGTATCACTCTTTGTCCAAGGGGTAGTGTTGTTAGCGTCGATTGTACAGCATCACAGCGTAGGACTCGGTTCTGCGAAGGCAGGATGAAGACTATAGTGATCGGTAAATGGCGACACAATTACAGTGTTAAGCGGCGAAGCAGGCGTCTGGTCTCTGTATTATCTGTGTGTCTTCTGTTTTCTTCTCCTCTGTCACACTGCTTGCATGACCTTTTATATATCTGGTAGTTCTTCCAGAAAAGTCTGGAACTCACTCTAATGGAAACGTCTCGTTTGATCTCGTACAAAACAAACAGCGAACGTTCTGGGCTCGGTAACCCATAACCACAAGTTGGCTATTATTAGGCCATTACATCATACAGTAGTTTCCAGTAGGTGATCGTACATTCTCGTAACCGTGCGAATGTTCTCTGGGGTTACCCGTTCAATATGCTCGAGAGAAAACGCCGACGCTAGCACTTTCTAGAACTTTCCACTTGCTCGTCCGTGGATTCAATCTGGTTGCTGTCGTCTCGTAACACCCCCCCCCCCCTTGAAAGAGTTTTGGACGTCTAGGACAAAACTTAGGTTACAATATCTACAATATTACCTTATAGTAATAGCTATTGTATAGTATTACAGTATGCATTCCAATATCAAGTGGAAGGTGCTTTCATAACATACAACTTGTCTTACAATATGATAATACATGAGTAGTAACATCAGCAACACATACTGTGCTGCAGGCAACATCAAAATTTCAAAATTACAGTACGACTTTTAATCTACTCAATCAGATTAAGTTCTTGACAAAGCATCAGGCACAACATTGTCTTTCCCTTTAATGTGCCTAATATTTCCAAATGTGAGTGTATAATACGGAGACATGTCATAGTTATGTATGTAGTTTTTGTTTGCTGTTTGTTTTGTAGAAATTGTAAGTATCTATTATCTTTTTTCTTGGTTATAGGGAGTCATCCACTTTGTTAAGCCAATTTTGGTTTTCTGGATGACTTCCTTTCACATCATATTATAATATGTAATGTGATGAAACAAATAAATGAAATGAAATGAAATATCTATATTATATGATTGTAGAAATAAACTCCATCTCATCAATCTCTGATTCTTGTTCTTCATCTTAGACAGAAATGTCAGAGGATTATGATCAGTATATACAATAACAGGGAAACTAGTAGTCCCCATATAAACATCAAAGTGCTGAAGACCAAGTATCAAAGCTAATGTTTCTTTCTCAATTGTAGAATAATTTTTCTGATGTCTGTCAAATTTCTTTGAATAAGAACACACAGGGTGATCTACACCATGCTCATCAGCTTGAAGCAAAACTGCTCCTATACCATTGTCACTGGCATCAACTGCCAGCTTAAACTGTTTTTCAAAATCTGGAGCAATCAACACTGGCGAACTCAGTAGTGCTCTTTTCAATGATTCAAATGCTGCCTGACAATTTTCTGTCCAAACAAAATTTTCATCTGAGAACAAACATACATATTCATTGATTAATGATCTCATTTCTGATCTTTCTTTGTCATCTAGATGACTTAACTTCTGATCAAGATTATTCAATACATCAGAGTTCCTTAACTTAATACACATGTCAGGAACATCATCAGCATTGATCTCATCATTATCATTGAATTCTTGATCAACACTGATGATACACACTTGATCACATGCATTATTAACATTGACATTCACATCATGTACACTTTCATTCTTAGAAATGTCACAATCCTCTCTTTCATAATATTTTTTCATCATATTAATGTGACAAACTCTCTTCGATTTACTCTTGTCAGGCGTCAAGATGACATAGTCTGTGTCATTGATCTTTCTTTCAATGACATAAGGTCCTTGGAAGCGAGCTTGAAGTGGCTGACCAGACACAGGCAAACTGCACCAACACCTTCTCACCAGGCTTAAACTCTCTTTCCACAGTGGTCTTATCATACCACGCCTTCATTTTCTTCTGAGAATTCCTCAGATTTTCTTGAGCCAGTTCACATGCTCTGTGAAAACGCTCTTTAAAGCGGGATACATAATCAAGCAGATGTATGTTTTCACCTGGATCTGATAACCACTTCTCCTTTAATAATTTAAATGGTCCACGAACTGTGTGTCCGAAGACGAGTTCAAATGGACTGAACCCAAGTGACTCCTGTACAGACTCCCTGACAGCAAACATTACAAATGGAATGCCTTCATCCCAATCTTTCTCATTGTCATGACAATATGTCTTTAAGATATTCTTCAATGTTTGGTGAAACCTTTCTAAAGCTCCTTGGCTTTCGGGATGATAAGCCGAAGACTTAATTTGGTCTATGCCTAATTCATACAACATCTGTTGGAATACAGTTGACATGAAAGTAGACCCTTGATCTGATTGGATCTCCTTAGGTAACCCAAACAATGTGAAAAATTTAAGTAAAGCTTGTAAGACTGTCCGAGCCTTAATATTTCTTAGAGGTATTGCCTCTGGAAACCTTGTCGAAGCACACATTATGGTTAATATATACTGATGTCCTGCCCTACTCTTAGGTAGAGGACCTACACAATCAATAATGACTCTACTAAATGGCTCTTCAAAAGCAGGAATTGGCTTTAAGGGTGCAGCCGGAATGTTCTGATTCGGCTTCCCAACCATTTGACATGAATGACAAGTCTTACAAAATTTGGCCACATCACTCTTAAGCTTAGGCCAATAAAAGTGATTTAGAATTTTGTGGTAAGTCTTATTGACCCCTAGGTGCCCTGCAAATGGCATTTCATGAGCAATACTCAGTATTTCCTTTTGATACACCCTAGGTACCACAATTTGATGGTAAATGCGCCACTCTTCATCTAAGGGTGCATCAGGTGGTCGCCATTTACGCATCAAAACACCGTTCTTAAGGTAAAAACACACTGGGACGTCTTTCGACTCGTCCTCAGTGAGGGCACCAGCAATTAGTGGCTGAAGCTCTTCATCATGTTGTTGTTGGACTGACAACTGGTCTTTATGGAGTGTGTCAGACATGTTTCTTTCCTGTTCTATCCCCTCACCATGTGTCGGGACAGGAGACTCACAATCCTGAAGATTGGCCATAAAAGTTTGGCTGAGATCAAACCAGGAATCTTCACTTTCATCAAAATTCTTTTTATTAGAGTCCTCTTTGGACTCTGACTCCACTTTTGGGAGTGTTGTTCCATTTTTAGGAACTAATTCCTCAATTTTAGAGGGCGGAGGCTTAAATTTACCATCCTTCTTTTCAGAAATCATACCCTCACTTTTAGAGAGTGGATGTTCAAGATTATCATCCTTACATGATTCCCTACTTGTTTCACTTTTGGAAACTGTATCCTCACTTTTGGAGGCTGGATGTTTAAGATTATCATCCATAGCAAGCTTTTGTGACATAGCTCTCGTGACAGCACAGGCTGGGAATAAATCTGGAAATTCCTTTTCTAATTGCTCTGTGTTGTTATAGTCACGTGGTTTATCTGTCAAAATTGCATTGGCAACTACCTTTCCACCAGCTAGGTCATTGCCTAGCAACAGAGATACCCCTTTTACAGGTAGAGTAGGTCTGACCCCTACTATGACCGACCCAGAAACTAAATCTGACTTCAAATTAATTTTGTGAAGAGGGACAGAAATAAATCCACACTCAACTCCCTGAATTAGTACATTTGCCCCTGTGGAAGTAGAGTCCGTTAATGGCAAAACTCCATCAAGAAGCAACGACTGAGTTGCGCCTGTGTCACGCAAAATTTTAATTTTGACGGGTGGATGAGCTGAATCCCCATCTAGGGAAATAAAACCCTCAGACACGAATGGAAGGTATTCTTCCTTAATTTGGTCATTAGAATTAGGCCGTAAAGTCACGACTACCTCTGGAGAATTTTCTGCATTGGCTAAGGCATTTGGAGCTGTTTCAGTCTCCTTTAATTTTGCCAATTGAAAGCAATTTGCCATTAAGTGGCCCTTTTTGTGACAGAAACCACAAACTATGTCTTTAAAGGCAGCTTTATTTGAGCTGACCTGGTCGTTCTTTTGACGACTAGAATCTGGTTGTTTTTTACCAGAATTTGTTGGAGAGAGGGAACCAGACTGAGATCCACTAATTTTACCTGCTGTGTCACCACTGGTGCCATTGCCATATTTTTTATTTAGCCTATTAAACTGACTCTTGTTTTGAGTCTGACCTACTTTACCGAACTTATGGGTAAGTGCATACTGATCAGCCAAATTTGCCACTTCTTTCAATTTGTCTGCCTTTTGCTCTTCAAGGTGAGTCTTTATGTCATCACTCACACACCGTTTAAATTCCTCCACCAGCATCAGTTGTCGTAAGGCTTCAAATGTGGAGACCTTTTTAGAATCACACCATCTATCGAAATGCCTTTCTTTTTGATAGGCAAACTCTACATATGTTTGTGTATCCGCCTTACGATATTTTCTAAATTTTTGGCGATACGCCTCGGGTACTAATTCATAGGCTTGTAATATGGCCTTTTTGACTTTATCGTAATCCATGCTGTCCTCTATTGACAGAGCGGAATACACTTCCTGAGCCTTGCCAGTAAAATTACTCTGAATGAGTATCGACCATTTATCTCTGGGCCACTTAAATTGTTCACCCAGTTTTTCAAAGTGGTTGAAAAATTTCTCCACATTATCCTCCTGAAATTTGGGCACAAATTTTACGTGCTTAGAAACATCAAATCCCCCAGTATCCGTGCCTATTTTAGGTTCTGGGCCTTTTATGACCCCTAACTCCAGCTGTTTCAACCTAAATTCATGCTCTCTAGCCTTTTCCCTTTCTTCTCTTTGCATTTCCAATTCTTGCAATCTAACTTCTCTTTCCTTTTCTTCCCTTTCTTTTTCCAATTCAAGCTTTCTCAACTCAAATGCATTGTCAGTTGGCACGGTCATGATTGTCTCAAGCACTGTAATTGGCAGAATACTTTCATCTACCAGACATTCTACAATGTATCTCTTAATCTCGCCCTTCCGCATTAATGGCTGAAATTCAATGCCATAGTGTTTTGCGACTTTTACAATCTCAGACTTTTTTAGTGAGTTAAGCTCCTCAATTGAGGGGCTAGCCACGAATTTATCTAAATCGAATGGCATTTTGAGGTTGTGTCAAACACTCACAAACAACTAAGAAGTCTGGACAATACAGTTGCAAATTACAACGAAATTTCTCGAATTTTCTACCTGGTAGTATAATTCTTTCCCGGATGTTAGGCCACCAATTCTGTTACGACTTGGTCGCAATTCAAACCAATAACAGCGAAAGATCACAGAAGAGCGAGATTAAAATCAACAACTTAATTATTATTTACCTCTTACTTCCTTAAATTTACAACGATTACTCTTAAATCTACTCACAATCTTTTACGGCTTGAGGTATCACTCTTTGTCCAAGGGGTAGTGTTGTTAGCGTCGATTGTACAGCAGCACAGCGTAGGACTCGGTTCTGCGAAGGCAGGATGAAGACTATAGTGATCGGTAAATGGCGACACAATTACAGCGTTAAGCGGCGAAGCAGGCGTCTGGTCTCTGTATTATCTGTGTGTCTTCTGTTTTCTTCTCCTCTGTCACACTGCTTGCATGACCTTTTATATATCTGGTAGTTCTTCCAGAAAAGTCTGGAACTCACTCTAATGGAAACGTCTCGTTTGATCTCGTACAAAACAAACAGCGAACGTTCTGGGCTCGGTAACCCATAACCACAAGTTGGCTATTATTAGGCCATTACATCATACAGTAGTTTCCAGTAGGTGATCGTACATTCTCGTAACCGTGCGAATGTTCTCTGGGGTTACCCGTTCAATATGCTCGAGAGAAAACGCCGAAGCTAGCACTTTCTAGAACTTTCCACTTGCTCGTCCGTGGATTCAATCTGGTTGATGTCGTCTCGTAACACTAGCCATGACCATTTTTCCTGTTTTGGCTCACGAGTTTGTATTCCCTACTCCATTGCTTTTGTTGAGCATCTAGCACAATGGCAGAAGGTTCCATTTTTAAAGTCTTCAGTGAGACCGGGCCGGAAATCTGTATGTTGAGTTTAAATGAAATGCCGAATGCAATAAAAATTAGTGCCTAAGCAAACTTTATGTCCTCAGTTATTGACAGTGACATTACCGAGTTTTTTCATTGGTACGTGGGAAATTACTGAAGTGGTGGGGCAAACGAGAATGCTCCTACCGTACATCGAGTTGCACTATTGACCAGTACATTGTTTGCATAGAACACTTTGCCTGAAATGTGTTTCAGAATGCATAAAATGGTACTTCCCAGCAGGGTTTTTGTTTCTTTTGATTTTTTTTTTAAATAAAAAAAAATAGGATTTTAATGATTTTAATCTGATTTTAATCAGATTTTTTTCATTTTTTTAAATTTTTAAAAGGTATAATTTCACAAAATTTTCTGGATGCTAGTGTGTACTCCATAACCCATCCAAAATGAAGGTATCAGCTTCCAGGGCTATCATTTACAATTTAAAAAAAAAAAGAAAAAAAAATAAGGAAAAATGAAAATATTTATATCCCACTGTTAGAGCGTATACAAGAAACTTACAAAACAACACCTACATGGCTCATTATAATATGGGAAATCCATTGATTGTTTTTAATATGAGACACATGACTAAAGTATTGTGCTGTATGAAAATGTTGTGCAAACAAAAACAGTGATTTTAAAAAAGAAAACTTTGTGAAAGTAGCAATTTCTTTTGGGAATATATATTGTCAACTGGACAATATACACCAACAATCCTCTTAAAATAGTATTGAGTAGGCTCTAGGCATACAGTACGTTGAACTTGGGAGTCTGAATTCCTGGTTGAAACAGGGAACTGGTAGTTCTTGTTACTGAACTCATTGATTGCACATTGGTTTAGTAGCATGTGAATGTGGCAATCGATTACACTATGTAGAACTTTATGGTGTACTGTACACTTATTATTCCATCTATCAATTCACATATTGCTTTTACTTGGTCTGGTAAGATCTCATTGGGCATGGTATGGGTCCGGTTATGAGGACTGGTAAAATGCAAAAATAATTGAACCCTATGTATGGTACAGAGACAACAGTATGAATTTCACCCTGTCTTTGAATCAAAATGAGTACCTTACACAACACTGTGGTACTTTAAGGACTGAAATATCTGATACTGTACCTGTATTTCCAAGTTCCAACTTTTTGCCAGGGTAGTGTTGGTGGGGAGGTTAGCATGCAGTACCTAGTCTGTACTGTCTGACACTTACAGTTTCATTTAAGGGTCCTACTGTTCTCAACCAACTTCTTTAAAAAAGGGTATTGATCACTAAGACTTTGGTTAATTCTTCAATGAAATACGGTACATATCACTTGAACTGTAACATTGAGAGTCTATGAGGTCAATACCGATACATATCTTCCTAGGGGGTACATATTGATTTTAATCATTAAAACTGTGTTGTTTCTTCATATAAGTTGAATTCAGTAAACAAACCAACTGTTAATATTTCTTTGTTCATAAATAAATTTTTCCAATGAAGTGATTTAAATCGATGATTTTGGGGGAAAAAAATCATTTGATTAAAATTGCGATTTAAATCAGAGGTTTTAATCTGAGCGATTGAAATCAAACAACCCAGGTGGTGTTTTTACTACTAAAAATCCACGTGGGGCTTTCAAGAAGTGTTTGTGAAGTTCTTACACATTTTGCCCAATATATTTTTACATGGGGGGTACAAGAGGGGAACAAGGCATTTGAACAGGGGACTGAACCACTGCCACCCCCTTTCCGACGATGCCACTGGTAATTGGTAGGTATTTAAAATTCCCTTCAAACAGAATAGATTGCACCCCCTGGCCCTTGTCCCTTTCTGTTTCATTGGGCCTAGTGTGTGGCCCACATCTTCATCTGTCATCATCATCATAATGACTCTTTTAACAACCAATTTGACACCACCCCTTAATTATTCCGGACATGTGATTTGAAATCATGGAAGTCTGATATACTTGCACTCTTACCTAAAGTTTAATACTGTTTCATTGCGAAAAGTCTTGGCTTGCTTTTCAGGTGTTCTTCAAAGTACTGTGCATGCAGTGGGCAACACAAACAGAGCCAAGTGAATGACCAACCTCACGTCAGTTGCTGGCTGTTACACCAAGAGGTGAGTGAAAATAACTGCAAGATGTATTAAAACTATTCTTTCCATTTCCAAAACCATGTTTTCCCAGCTAACTTCCAGGTAGTATTTCCATGGTTTCACAACACTGTAGCACAGAACAGTCTACCTTGTGCTGTTCAGAATACACATAACGTTTCAGCGGCTTTAATTAGTACCATGAGTGGTGGCTCTATGGTGGGGCAAAAGGGGGCATTTTCCCACCCTTGATTTTGTCCTTCCCCCCCCCCCCCAGCACTCCTCCCCCCCCCCCCTCCCAAATGTTAGCTGGTCGATCAGGAGTTGGGTTTGGGTTTACTGGAAAGAATTTAAATAACATACCTCTCCAGAGACTCAGTACATTTTAATTCAGAGATACAGTATGCTAAAACCTCAGAGCTTCCAGGGGAATAGTCTGTTTCCTGCCTTTTGTGAGAGGTGACTAAGGGGAAAACTTGAACTTGAACTGTACTTGAAAGTAGATTTAAACTGATCTTTTTATTGAATTGACTGATACAATACTGTTTGACACGTTCATGGTGGGTATAGTTAAATCTCTACTCTACTCATCTTTACTCTCTAGAAACTTTATACCTACTATCTACTAAAATATTGCACAGTTTATGAGCATTGCTAGGCCTTTATCCAATATCTTGTCTGGTAATGATGTAGAGCACGTATCAATTAGTTTTCCACAAAGCCTTAGTGAATATTATTTTCTCCCAGTTGCACAATGTTACACAGTATACTCACTATTGTAATGTTTTGACATGAAAGTAGACTATCTAGGTAAAATCACTATGCATTGGTTTTAGTCTCTCTGAAAAGAGAAACCTTGTACCTGATGGAAAAATATCACGTTTTTGCCACACCCTTTGAATGTCCACTTTGATCAGGATTCTGCTCAAAACATTTCCGGAATGGTAGTATGCCTATCCCCAGTTCCAAGACCTACCGACAGTAATACCAACCTCACCTCTGAAGCTTTGACCTTGTCCAGTTAAGCAAGTTTTGGCACCACAAGTTTGAAAGAAATCTTTTATGAGTAGCTCTCTCTCTCTCTCTCTTCAGAAAAGTGAGGAATACGTGAACATTTAATTTTTTTGGAATTTGTGAGAAGGAGAATAAAGAAACGAATTTTAAATGTTTTTCATACATTTCTAGTTCCATTTGAGCCTGTTTATTACATTTAATTCGGAGAAGTACCAATGGAGATTATTAAGCAACCCAGAAAAATTTCAGGTAGGCAAAGAAACAAAACTCAGACGGAGCAAAAATATTTCTGTGGGCGTTTTATACATCATTTTGTAATTTTTTAGCATAGAAGGACCAGACCAAGAATCCACCCAAAGAGGTCAAGTTCATCTTTGCATATGCTAGTTATGTAAAGTGTCACGGTCAACTGGACTGAAGATTCAAAATCTCAGCTACAACTGGGGTGTAAAAGGCACCTGGTTGATGCTTTCCAACTAGGATTTATACAAGATTTTGAGTAGCCTGGCAGAACCAGGAAAATACACATCAATACTGGAAATATGGTTTGCCATTTTTATGGTTTACTTTACAAAGCAATTTTTATTGGCCTAATGTGTTTTGAGTATGACGTTTTGTAAATAGGAAGATGGTGTGATACCTGAACAGTATTGCCAACCAGCTTGTAACTGTATTGAAGCATTTCATTTTTATCTTATGACATCACGTATACCTGAAACTTTAGGTCTGAATTTATTCCAGTTATTCAACAGCATGAAAGAACTAATGGGACCATCATACCATGCACAATAAAGACCACAAGAATATAGGAACAATTTTGGATGCCCTCAATGGAGCACGTGTCCTTAGTAAGCTTCAAATGAATCGTAAGTTGAAACAGGGGTCCCAAATTTCTGGAAAATAAATTGTCACTTTTCCAGTACAAAATATTAAAGAATTTGCATGACTTTTTTGGGGGTGGGTGGGGGGCTATTACAGCAGGAGTTGAAAAGAATAATAAAATTTGGATATCATCAGTGAGAACACATTGGATACTACAAGGAAAATGGAATAAAGCCATTGTGTGAAAATGTTGTGACTCAGGTCACACAATTTTTTTAATTGGAAAACCTTTCCAGGCCCTGGATTTTTTTCAAATTTCATAATTTTTCTGGTTCTCCATGATGGCGGGAATCCTTCCAAAGGTGTTTAAGTCATTTTTTAATAGTGATGTTGGTATGCCAAAGGGAGTGGAAGTTTGAAACTGCATGTTCGGGTATTCAGATTGATTATTATAGTTTATTTATTTCTGGTTACTGATCTGTGTAGGAAATACCCATGCATCATCTTGATCTGTGATATCAAATTCAAGAATGCAGAGTGGCTCATATCGCGACAGAGAGTGCAAGCTGATTCAGCAGGGTTTTGTATGCTCACTATGATGATATACTCTTCAAACAGTAGTCCAGGATTATGTCTGCACAATGAAAAGTTTTAAAAGGTGTGGGTGGCTAGAACTTAACAGGTTGGGAGAATGTATGAAGTAGTGACAGGACTTGGCCTAGCTTGAATATTCTATGTACCACCAGAAGCAGACCCCAATTTTCAGTTGAAATATATCCTGTGAAAGAATTTTTCAAGTAAATTTATGTTTAATACGGTGAAGTAGAATGTTGCGCATACAATTCTTAACTCAATTCTTCAGATGATCAAAATATATGCAAGTAAAGTTATTAGATTTTTGATTCAATTTTTGTGAACTTGGAACAAGCTCGTGTTACGTATCCTACACTTGCACTGATCAAATGTGTTTTCGAAATCTTCTTTTACAAATGATCAAAATATTTCTCTTTTTAGATTTGAATATGCTATGAGCAAGAGTGGAAAAGCCAGCCTTAACCCTAACCCTAACCCTTGCCAAAAGTTGGTGAAAGTTTGGAAGAATATTTTTTTTTTATAGACGAACATTTAGTTTCCAGTGTATATTTTATTTGTGCTGAAAATACACATTTCCTAGCTATAGTCATGTTTGAAGCCCTCGCCATGGTAAGTGGGACACAGAAATTTTTTCAATCTTGACATTTTCTATTAATGGGTAAAACCAAATACCTGTATTTCATTTTGAATAAGAGTAATTGAAAAATCAGGACTTGCTACTGTAAGCATTGACCATCTGTGCTGAAGCATTGACATTACTCCTTGATCAGTACTTCCTTCAGGTTTAGTCATGACTTGCTTTGGGTTTGTGTTGCCACATTCATGTACGTTATGCTAACATCCCAAGAACCAAATATGACTTGAATAAAAATTTTATTAGAATGATTACACTTAATTCTAGAATTGAACATTCCATGAGACTTTTTTATCAGCTCTCTTTCAGTAATTTGGTATAATCCTTCTCCTTCCACAAGCTTGTTCATTTGTGATATTGTGCAGTACTTTACCTGTCCCTACCTGAGTGGCTTTAAGAAACCAGTCTGGTAAAGGTGCATTCTGGTGCATGGTGCCTCTTTAATTGGAGACTGTGGTACTGCCCCGATGTGTCTTATATATGTCCTAGTATCCATTACGGTTTGCTGCTAATTATAGAGGGACTTGTACATTTAGAGGTAGAATTTTTTTGCTATGGTGCAGAAGTTGTTGTTATAAGAAGGAGGAAATATTTGAGCAAAGTGCATGCAAACAGTATGTGCACCTGCTTACAAACAGCACTGCTATACTTGAAGGGAATGTAGTATATCCACAAAGATAATATATGGCATATTATACATTAAGATCAGTACCAATTGATTAAATTTTGTATAAATTGAAACAATAACTCCACTCTTATTAATCAATGTTTTTTGCCGCTGGTAGTTGTGTACTCAATAAATGGCATACCAAGGTCTTCTAGATTCATGGGTAAGCTAGACCACAATGGGACGCCCAAATTCATTTTTCTAAAAGCTTCTTACCACTAACTCCAATATTCATGGGAGGTAGGGGGTGGGGGTATGGGATAGGGATGAAACCTTGCACACATAAGCTCTGAGGTGTTTGAACTCCCCATGAACCCCTGGGCACCCAGTTTCACCGTACTGCTACCCAGAAGTCCCCAATAAGAACGAAGTTGAATGTAATTGTAGACTTTTGAAACTCAATTCAGCTTTGCTGAAGTTTTTTTTTTTTCTTCTTCTTCTTTTTTTGCGGAGGTGCACTAGGCTGGTGTCCTTCTTTAAATTGAAGAAGGTTCTAGAGTTTGTACAACACAGCCTTTAAGATAGGGCTTCATTGTGATCCTTTTTGGAGTCTGAACACTACGTAAATAATTTGCTGCCTTTCAGAAAAAGCGGAATGTGATCTATTGAAAGTTTGACAATACATTTTCTATGGATGGATTTGTAAACTGGTGGACTAGTACTTGTCAGCCTTTCAACCTGCAGAACAGTGTGCATGATAAGTATCACCTCCTCCTCCCCCCCCCCCCCCCATTTTAATAAAATACGCTAGGTGCATGCTTGATTCTATATGAAAAGGAACAGCTCATTAATTGCAATCTCAAAAGTATCAAAACTGCCATTATCATTAACAGACATTATTGTCATTCAAAAGAAATGTAAGGTATACATTTGTGCTACAGGCCTTGCTCCATTGAATGCAATTTATCACACTACCATAACTGCTGTAAATCACTGAAAATATATTCTTCTACATCCTATAAGTATCCCATCATTTTCTGATCTACCTCTGTAAGTGTATAGCCTGACTCAACTAGTCTTCAAGGCATACATAAAGGTATAGGACACATGTCATTCACTCATACCTCATAGTAATATTAGATGAATTTTGACAAAAGGAGGGGCTCTAAATGATTGGTAGACTAGATTCAGTTACACTTCAGGTATCAGTGGAGCAAAGTTCTTATTGCCACCCCCCCCCCCCCTCATCCTCCAGTCCTAGGTCCAACTCTGAAGCCAATGCAACTACCTAGCTAACAGGGCTACATGTGTATTCTGTTACATGTACAGAATTTCATTAGACCATTTAACTGAACACATAGCCCTGTTTGAGGGCTAGTTATTACCCTGATATTTTAAAATAAGATTAAGGGATGGATTGTGGCAAGCACCCTGAAAAGTCTTAAAATCTTTGGTCTAGTAAACTAGGTACTCCTGGGGTCGGGTGTGGAATTGTTTTAGACAACCATCCTGGACAGGCTATCCCTAGATGCAATTTGCTGTCACATGTCATTGGAAATTGTTGGCATTATTACATACAATGCTGATCTGGTTGGATAGCATTCTTATCCTTTGCACATGGTCAGTCCAATTTATTCCTAATCATACCGTTTAACCTTATGTGTCCATAATCTTGGGAAAATTGCTCCCTTGTACAATCTTATATGTCATATACACGTACGTGAGACTGCACATCCCAAGGATTTTCGCAGAATAACTGCCAATGTCTACTTCCATCGTATTTGTTCTTATCTGTTTTCCTTATCCTCTCGCAGCGTTAACCATAACAAGTAACTCGTTAATTAACGTTGATAAAGCGTTCCATGGAAGCCGGGCCGTCAATGTCTTGTTAATTTTGGGAATAGTTGTCTTCGCCAACTTTTCTTGTAATTGCCGACGTTTGTCCGTTGTATATGGTATTTGTAAATCTCTTGGAGAAATCTATGTTGTCAGCACGGATGAGTACCGTCTAATACTTCCATGCTTCAACTTCCATCGATTTTGCGGCTGCGAACATTTTTCACGGCCAAGGAGGGTGATATCGCTGTAACCGTTTTTGATGAGCGAAGGAGAAAAATTAAATTTAAAAAAAACGGTGACGCCCTCATTTCGCGCCAAGAAACAGTGTCTTTAAGTTTAAGATAGAAAAAGGAATGCTCATTTCACACGAACGTCGAAGTTTTCAAGGACACTGAGTAAGTCCAGGTTTTATAGGCCGAACGAAGCGAATAGACATATAAAATTACACTCTTAAAGGAGCAAAATTGTCTGGTTATGATTGGTCAACAAACGACCACCCCTTCAGGATTCCCAAATCCTTGCATAAACCCTTAGTGTGCTTATTTAGTCGAAGGATCCAGCTTAACTCGCACTTTTAACGAGCTTCCCGAGAAGCAAACCACGCGGAAATGAGAGTAGAACGAATGTTACTGATGCTGTGATCGGGCAAGTTAAAGTGCTGTGCCACAGGGAATCCTTGGGAGTGGCCACGTGTATATATATATATATATATATATATATATATATATATATATATATATATATATATATATATATAAGGAAAAATGGAAAACAGAGTGTGCATATAGATCCAACGAATGATTTATTGAAACAGAAATTTTCGCCGCCTCCTGGCGGCTTTGTCAACTGTGTTACACAGTTGACAAAGCCGCCAGGAGGCGGCTAAAAATTTCTGTTTCAATAAATCATTCGTTGGGTCTATATGCTTTCTCTGTTTTCCATTTTTCCTTATTTATTTCGTCCAACACACGGAATTAATTATATATATATATATATATATATATATATATATGCATAAATAAATGTATGTTTATATATATATATATATATATATATATATATATATATATGTGTGTATATATATATATATATATATATATATATATATATATATATATATATATATATATATGTATGTATATATATATATATAAAAATAATAAGAAAGTAAACACTATTGCATTTCAAGATACAAGCTTGTTTCGTATAGGCATACGTTTGTAGCCTACACTCCTCAGTCTACAAATGCGAAGCATAACGGTTATAAAATAACAAAATGAAAATGAGACGCGCGTGTTATAGACACGTCATAGAGGTTAAGCGCCCATTATGACGTCCACAGAAGAAAGTATTATCTGCAGAACTAGAACGCGCAAAATAGCTTAAGAATGCGCGGGTTATTAAAATACGCACAAAATCGAAGTGTTTTACAGATCAGTAAGGTAAGCACTCTATGCTTCATCATAAAAAGTTATTATGACATAATAGAGGTGTAATCTTTGTGTAACTGAGAAATATTTCAACTTCCACAAACCTTATATGTCTTCCTTGAATAATAGGAATGAACTTGTTATGGCTGTAGGCACCGTAAAAAGAAGCTGTTATGTCAGAATAACTTTTTATAATGAAGCATAGAGTGCTTACCTTACTGATCTGTAAAACACTTAGATTTTGTGCGTATTTTAATAACCCGCGCATTCTTAAGCTATTTTGCGCGTTCTAGTTCTGCAGATAATACTTTCTTCTGTGGACGTCATAATGGGCGCTTAACCTCTATGACGTGTCTATAACACGCGCGTCTCATTTTCATTTTGTTATTTTATAACCGTTATGCTTCGCATTTGTAGACTGAGGAGTGTAGGCTACAAACGTATGCCTATACGAAACAAGCTTGTATCTTGAAATGCAATAGTGTTTACTCTCTTATTATTTATACTCGCTCCCATCGGTTGAGCACTGTATCCAGTGTTGTTTCGCTATCTTTAACCATATATATATATATATATATATATATATATATATATATATTTATATATATATATATATATATATATATATATATATATATATATATATATATATATATATATATATAAACCAAATGGAAAAGCACCACACCAGTAAAAACATAAAACAAATAGTAAAAACTGGTAAAACAAGAGCATATATTTAGCTTTCAGGACCACCGGCCCTTCCTCAGAAACGTGTTTAGACAACTAAAAGGCAAAACGAAAGACAGACACTTTAAAACGGATGAAAGGCAAAAAGCACTTACTAGAAATTTAAAACAGACCCAACCCAACACAAAAGATAAAATGTAAAAACTAGGACCCTAACAAAGGAGATAAAAGCTAAGTAGAAGCAGGAGACATAAAAGGGGATAAAGGCGGCTACAGTCTACGAGCACGTCGTTTTTTGGCTTGACAGTTAAAACCGTCATTTATGTTGAGACCCTTTGGGTAGACACAATCCAAATTCCAAATCCACTCCCTCTCCTTTTTATCCAAAAGATTATCCCTATCCGAATTGCGAGAAGAATGCACTACATCTAAAATCTGAAAATAGAACTTGGTAGGTGAATGTGCCTTGAGATGCTTGTAAAGCTCTGTGCAATGTTTAAAATCAGAACCACCCTTAACACATTTTGAAAGATCTGACTTATGAGCATTCATACGGATTCTAAAGTTATTAGTTTGACCCACATACTGATAATTACAAGTCGGACAAAAGATACAATAAATAACCAATTTAGCATCACAAGAAGTATTAAAATTTCTGCACTTGAACTTTCTACCAGAAGAAGTACTGACAATAAAATTATTACAAATAAGCAGACCGCACAACTGACAGGGTTTGGTCTTGTTCTTATTACAAGGTGCGCAGGGGGTCCCCCGACTGGGAGGAGTTTTAAGTTTAGCCCGGACTAATAATTTTTTGAGATTGGGGGGTTGACGGAAGCTAACAACAGGGGGTGAGGAATAACACGCTTCATTAGTGAAGAACAATGGAGAAGAGACATATTTTTATGTAAAATGCCGCTAATATCAGGTAACCCCGGATGGTAGTCAACAGTAAAGTAAACCTTCTTGTATTCCTCTTCAGTACTAGCTGGGGGATGGGTGGGGCTGGTAAAATTGGAACGGGCCCTTTTAATCTGCTGCATAACTTTACGTCGATTATAGCCGCGTTTTACAAGGTATGTGGCAAGATCATTGCAACGACGAACTGCAGTTTGAGGGTTAGAACAGATTCTAAGGATCCTCATAGTTTGACTATACGCGATACTACGCTTAATATGACCAGGATGACAACTGTTAGACAAAAGAAATTGATGGGTGTCGGTCGGCTTAATATAAAGGTCAGTACTGATTAAACCCGCTTCATTTTTAACAATAGTAACATCCAAGAAGTGAACAGTAGAAAAAGAAAAATCAAAAGTGAACTTTAAGTTGGGGTGCTGAGAATTAAGAACCTCCATAAACTCGAGAAATTTACCAGACCCCGCAGTCCAAACAACAAAGATATCATCAATAAACCTGAGCCACACGTCTGGTTTATAAGGAAAGGACGCAAGCGCTTGTTCCTCAAACACACTCATAAAAATATTAGCATAAGAGGGGCCATTTTAGTACCTATGGCGGTACCTGAGGTTTGTAAAAGAACTCTTCATTAAATTCAAAGACATTATTGTTTAGGACAAAATGAGCCATTTTACACACAGCACTAACAACCTGAGTTGGGAGTTGTCTATTGCTCAAGAAACTCCGAAGAGCTTCGAGCCCATCCTTATGAGGAATACTGGGGTAGAGAGACACCACATCTATGGTAGCGATGATAGCATCTTTGGGAAGGGGACCAAGCTTACGTAACTTATCAAGAAAGTCCATTGTATCCCGAACATAAGAAGGAACAGTAGGCACAAGGGGTTTAATAAAAAAATCAACTAATTCTGAAATCCCCTCAGTGGCAGAACCACACCCAGAAATAACGGGCCTCCCGGGCACCCCATTTTTGTGGACCTTAGGTAAAAGATAGAATCGGGCAGCTCTAGAATCAGTGGGGGTAGCAAACTCACACATATCATCAGAAATAGCATTCTGGCTAACCAAAGACTGGAGCATCAAGGATGACAGGGAAACTTCCACTGATGTCGGTGACTTAAAATTTCGTAAAAAGTCTTCCTGGATTCCTCCAATTAACAGAGACAAACATCTTGACGCCTTCATTGATGTGGTTGAAAAAGAATTATTGGAAGCGCCATGCCGCAGTTTTTTCAGTAATTTATCTTTTCAGGAACGTTCCGTTATTACAGAATTACAAAATAACTTTGAACTTGTTATTAAGGAAGCTGACAAAGGTTCAGGGGTTGTCGTTATGGACAAAGAAAGGTATGTTAAAGAAGGCTATCGTCATTTGGGTGATGATTCTGTATATAAAAGGGTTGACAGCAGTTTTATTAGCAATGTTGAAAATGAAGCATCCTTGATGCTCCAGTCTTTGGTTAGCCAGAATGCTATTTCTGATGATATGTGTGAGTTTGCTACCCCCACTGATTCTAGAGCTGCCCGATTCTATCTTTTACCTAAGGTCCACAAAAATGGGGTGCCCGGGAGGCCCGTTATTTCTGGGTGTGGTTCTGCCACTGAGGGGATTTCAGAATTAGTTGATTTTTTATTAAACCCCTTGTGCCTACTGTTCCTTCTTATGTTCGGGATACAATGGACTTTCTTGATAAGTTACGTAAGCTTGGTCCCCTTCCCAAAGATGCTATCATCGCTACCATAGATGTGGTGTCTCTCTACCCCAGTATTCCTCATAAGGATGGGCTCGAAGCTCTTCGGAGTTTCTTGAGCAATAGACAACTCCCAACTCAGGTTGTTAGTGCTGTGTGTAAAATGGCTCATTTTGTCCTAAACAATAATGTCTTTGAATTTAATGAAGAGTTCTTTTTACAAACCTCAGGTACCGCCATAGGTACTAAAATGGCCCCCTCTTATGCTAATATTTTTATGAGTGTGTTTGAGGAACAAGCGCTTGCGTCCTTTCCTTATAAACCAGACGTGTGGCTCAGGTTTATTGATGATATCTTTGTTGTTTGGACTGCGGGGTCTGGTAAATTTCTCGAGTTTATGGAGGTTCTTAATTCTCAGCACCCCAACTTAAAGTTCACTTTTGATTTTTCTTTTTCTACTGTTCACTTCTTGGATGTTACTATTGTTAAAAATGAAGCGGGTTTAATCAGTACTGACCTTTATATTAAGCCGACCGACACCCATCAATTTCTTTTGTCTAACAGTTGTCATCCTGGTCATATTAAGCGTAGTATCGCGTATAGTCAAACTATGAGGATCCTTAGAATCTGTTCTAACCCTCAAACTGCAGTTCGTCGTTGCAATGATCTTGCCACATACCTTGTAAAACGCGGCTATAATCGACGTAAAGTTATGCAGCAGATTAAAAGGGCCCGTTCCAATTTTACCAGCCCCACCCATCCCCCAGCTAGTACTGAAGAGGAATACAAGAAGGTTTACTTTACTGTTGACTACCATCCGGGGTTACCTGATATTAGCGGCATTTTACATAAAAATATGTCTCTTCTCCATTGTTCTTCACTAATGAAGCGTGTTATTCCTCACCCCCTGTTGTTAGCTTCCGTCAACCCCCAATCTCAAAAAATTATTAGTCCGGGCTAAACTTAAAACTCCTCCCAGTCGGGGGACCCCCTGCGCACCTTGTAATAAGAACAAGACCAAACCCTGTCAGTTGTGCGGTCTGCTTATTTGTAATAATTTTATTGTCAGTACTTCTTCTGGTAGAAAGTTCAAGTGCAGAAATTTTAATACTTCTTGTGATGCTAAATTGGTTATTTATTGTATCTTTTGTCCGACTTGTAATTATCAGTATGTGGGTCAAACTAATAACTTTAGAATCCGTATGAATGCTCATAAGTCAGATCTTTCAAAATGTGTTAAGGGTGGTTCTGATTTTAAACATTGCACAGAGCTTTACAAGCATCTCAAGGCACATTCACCTACCAAGTTCTATTTTCAGATTTTAGATGTAGTGCATTCTTCTCGCAATTCGGATAGGGATAATCTTTTGGATAAAAAGGAGAGGGAGTGGATTTGGAATTTGGATTGTGTCTACCCAAAGGGTCTCAACATAAATGACGGTTTTAACTGTCAAGCCAAAAACGACGTGCTCGTAGACTGTAGCCGCCTTTTTATCCCCTTTTATGTCTCCTGCTTCTACTTAGCTTTTATCTCCTTTGTTAGGGTCCTAGTTTTTACATTTTATCTTTTGTGTTGGGTTGGGTCTGTTTTTAAATTTCTAGTAAGTGCTTTTGCCTTTCATCCGTTTTATAGTGTCTGTCTTTCGTTTTGCCTTTTAGTTGTCTAAACACGTTTCTGAGGAAGGGGCCGGTGGTCCTGAAAGCTAAATATATGCTCTTGTTTTACCAGTTTTTACTATTTGTTATATATATATATATATATATATATATATATATATATATATATATATATATATATATATATATATATATATGTGTGTGTGTGTGTGTGTTTGTGTTTGATATGTTTCGGGTACTAAACAAACCTCAGCATTACTTTCGGGGTACACATTCTTTTCGGGGTACATTTTTGGTACCCGAAAAGACACTGTACTAATTCAATGGCAGCATCAGTTGAAAACCTTTGTGGGACAAGATGTGTTTGTAGCTGATGCTCACACAAATTACTAGATTTCATTTTCACGCATGAACGGGTATTGTGACATTTCTATCTGCTGCCCTCTTTACTAGCATATACATACTGTATGCTGGGAGCAATGGGTTTATCACAGGATGGCTTTGAAAATAGTGCACAGTTTGACTGCTAAACCAATTGAATGCCATGGAGTATTTGTCAAGGTCATTGTCATGGATGAGTGATTGTCATGGTTGAGTGATCATTGCTTGGTTTTAAAGAACAACAGCTCTCATGGGCAGAATCACAGTTCTTGCATAAAGATACACTAGTAATGAATGTAAAAATTAAAAGCAATACAAGAAAACTACTTCACTGAAGTGAAGTGACAGTGGTCACACCTGACTATATGCACAGATCACTTGTGGAGCTGGGCGTGGAGGGGGTGACATGAAGTAAGTTAGGGCATGGTATGGGGAGATTATGTAGTGGTTGAATAGAAGGGGAAATGAAAAAAATACAACTTGCCTGAAATTAAACTTTTTATTGAAGTGTTATACAAATAAGTAACTTAAATTTAAGAGAGGGGAAGGAAAATTTGGCTGTAATTGTGTAATAATACTGTACATTGTGGTTGAAAACCACTTTTTGTCATTTAAGGGGAAGGGGAAGTGAGTGGCAATGAACTGTATGCCGTTTAGTGTGAAGACCATGAAAATGAATGCACATTTGAAGCACTGACTTGAACACATTTCTGAAGCTTGTATGTGGCCAACCTTCTTTTGAAGTGTCCCACTCTCTTGCCTTAACCACTCCCCCCCCTCCAATTTTTGGTATATGTATACCCTTCCTTTAGAGGGGGCTTTTCAATGCGTTATTGTGACTGAAAGCAAAACTAGCAATGATGAGGCAGGAAATGAAGAAATACACATCAAAAGATTCAAAGAAAACCATGCAAAGGTTAGTATATTGTAATATTTTCTGATGGACACCTTAAATTTTTCCTTTATCTCACATCGTAACACACTAAGTGACATTTTACCCTATTTTATTTTATTCATTCAACGTAGGGTCTGACTAAGGATTGTTTTGTTCTTTCTTGATACTTTACTAGGACAGAATAACTGATATAAGCAAATTAAACAATTGTGTCCAATTGTATTGAAGAGATCATGAAGGTTTTTTTAGTAGTTTATTGGAATTCCCTGTGTTTTACTTTGTTATACCTATGGAAGTAAATCTTTTGAAGTTTTTTTAAGTTGAGTCTTTATTGTTGAACTTAATAATGAAGTTATAGTAGTCATATCATAAACTTATAATATCATAAACCTTTTGTAAGGTGGGCCTCAGAAAAATTCCTAGAGCCAAAGTAGTTCATAAGTTAGAAAAAGTTGACAAGTGCTGGTTTACCGTATATTAGAAGGGTGGTTTTGCCCTATATTATTTTATTCCCTCAATTTATTGTAGGGTCTGATTGAGGATTGTTTTGTTTAAGTTTTTCTTGATACTTGGAACGAATAACTGATATAAGCAAATATTAAATGTTGTGTCCAAGTATGTTGAAGCAATGAAGGTTTTTATTAGGAGTTCATGTTTAGGTATTCCCTGTGCTTTACTTTGTTAAAACCTATGGAAGCAAGTCTTTAAAGATTTTTAAGTTGAATCTTTAATGTTGAACTTTATAATGAAGTTACTGAGTAACAAATGTGAATATTATCAACCTATTTGATGATGTCTGTAGTTTTTACTTTTGCACATGTTTATTTTCTTCTGTTTTTCACTGAATAGTTTGTCACCATGTTCCATACAGTAGTTTTCCACTCTCACAAATGTTTGCAGAGCAGTGAACTTGATAGGATATTGGCTTGGCCTAAAGGCATATATGTAACATTGGTTTACAGTATAAGGATAGCTAGGGCTTCCAAGTTTGCAGTATGGGGTAAAGGTCACTTGTGATCTACAGATGTGTTATTGTTTCCTTGTGGTTGTGGTCAATTTTGGGGGACAGAATTGTCACAAGACTGACTTAAGAGAAACAAAGGAAAACCATCCTTATGCATTTTTATTAAGATCTAGGCAGGAAGGGATGACAAGAGAAAAGGAAGTGACCAATATTCAGGCTAGAAAATACAGGCCTCACAGTACCACTAATCTTAAATTTAGGTTAAAAATGAAAAGACAGTTTTTTAATGGCAACAAAATAGCTTTTTGTAGGTTTTCAAGATTGTTTTCCATCATAACAAAAGGAAATAAGTCTTTCAAAAAAAAAAAAAAAAAAAACAGAGGAGGGGGTGTGAAAACTATGGGAATTAGCCTGACCATCATGAGATTACTCCCAAGATCACAAGAAATCACCCTTCCAAACCTCCACAAGTAATCTCCTGATCTGAAAAAGATATTCTCAGTATTTTGGTGGATAGGCTATAGAGAATCCTTTTCCTTATTGGCAAATTGTGAAACTATGATAAATCACTGTGACTGTCAAGAGGGGTCAGACAACTGTATAACATACAGTCTTAAGGTGAAATTTGGTAATGAGAGTATATCGGGGAACTTTTCCCCAAAAATTCATGCAGTGACGAGTAATAAGCATTTGGAGACTTTAAAATTTTCCACTAAAATTAAGGTGGTGAATACATAATAAATGTATACAATGGAATAATTAACATGGATTGTTAATTTTTGGCAAAAGTAACAAAGTATGCTTAAAACCTTCTCTTTACGCATTTTATGCTAGGGTACTTAACACAATTGAAGCCATTGTACCAAATTGCATTTTGGAGGTTGGTTAATCTCAACATTTTAAATCCCGGCCCCCTCCCCGTTCTGCTAAAATAAGACTAACTCTTTATTCCTATGCAAAATTTCAAGACTTGAAACTTACATGAGTATGTCAAACTGCCCATTTGTTTCTCATGTTCAAAGTGACACTTTTAGGTGGCATAAAAATTTTTGTTAAGGTTGGGGGGGGGGGGGGAGGGGGGCAGCAGCTGGTGATATGTTCATGTTTGTAGATAAGTTCAAATTCTAGTTTCATACAATAAAAATCTGTGAGATGCAGTGCACTGGCTTAGGCCAACCTGAAATGCAAGTATGATACCGTTCCAAAAAACAAAAGTGGCAGCTCCCCAAATGTTAAGTCCCCATAAAAATAAGTTGATTTTCGGGTCTATTTTGGACACCGGTTGGAGTTTTTAATTTTTTTCTATATATTAAACCCTCCCATGATGACATCATCATTTCCATGTTGTTTTTAATGAAAAAATTGATCTCACGGTCTCTGCCATCATTCCTGAAAGAGTTTAAATAAAATACATTGCCCCAAATTATACACTCTGACCAAATCCCACATTCAAATGTTTCATACATCAGATGCTGAGTGAGTGTTACTCCTTGATGCTCTATAAAAAGCAGGCTAAACAAGAACACACTACATGGTTTACAGTATGAAATACAGTATGGCCCAGAAAGAGCACAGGGAAAATAAATAATTTGTACTCAAAAAATATAAAAATAAATAAAAAGGACTGGGGGACAGATTGCTCCAGAAGCCAGTGTTTAGAATCAAGTTAACTATGGGCCTTAACTACCAGTGCAGCACTTTTATGAATAACACTTTGCACATAAGCCATTTTCTTTTTTAGGGTTAAATGAAGTGTTGCCAGTGCCAGAATTACACAATGCATTCCCAGATTAAAAGATACAGTCAATGTTGCATTTAAATTCACATAACAATTAAAATCAACATGTTGAAAAATTAGGGAAGTTATTTTTCCATCTCATGTGAGTGCTTTTATTCTAGTTACAGCAATGATTACTGTGACTAAAAATGGAGAAATTTTGGTATCATTGTAGAATGAAAGAATGCTAAGTACACTAAGTGAAGATATTATTTTAACTTAGCAAAGGTGTGAATAATTTGTGTTCCACACCTAGCAATCAGTGCTGCACCTTAAGTTCACAAATACCACAAGCTACTGTTAAAACAAGCTTTCTTTCATAGAGTTAAATGTTGTAGCCAGTGATACCTTCACAGACTGAAAATAACAATGTTAATGTTGCAACTATGAATTCACATGACAATTGAATTCCACATTTGAAATATTGGGGGACATTACCTTTAAATGTAAGTCATTGCTTTTATTCCAGGAAACAGTTTAATATTTGTGATATACTTACCTTTCACTGTATTTTAGTGTAGTTAAAAGTTTGGCAAGCATAGAGGGATGCCTTTTATTTTTTTTAAAAAAAGAATTGTCGTAAGGTGCACATATCATTTCTTGTTTTTTATATAGGCCTACAGGTCACACTGAAAATTTAGATGCAGAACTTGTTCACTAATAGTATTATACTAAATTATTTCAAAAAGGCGTACAAGACTGTTCTTACGAAAACCGGAGTTTCATGACAGTTTTAGTCTCTTTTGTAATAAAGATTACTGAAGCAGGGTACCCTCAATGTTGTTTAGACTGCTACTTGATTCTCAAAAAAGGATCAAATTAGATAACAGATACTAAAACAAAATATTAAAACACTAAAATACATGAAGCTATATTACTCCAGGATAGGTACTACAGTTGTTTACTTATCATGAAACTTGTACAAATGAACCATTTCACTGATTGCAGATGGTAGAACAAGTTTGTGGTTGCTTAGGAGGACACATCCAAAATAAAGCAAATGATTATCCTATACTCTGTCAGTGAAAATGTTTGCATCAGTTATACAATGAAAGAATGCCAAGTGCATTGTCTTAGTTTGTTTAGGTGTAAGAGATTTCTTAAGCTTAGCAGCATTGTATAACTTATGTTTATGTCATTCCTAGCTACCAAAGCAGCACTTTTACAAATAAGACATATATAGATATAGGCTAACATTCTTTCCTAGGGTTAAATGAAGTGCTGCCAATGATTTGACCATACCCTCTCATATTAAAAGTAATACCAACAATGTCACAAGTATAAATCTGTACATGACAAGTAAAATCAGTAGTTTGAAAGATTTGGGGAAATGCTTCTTTTTCCTTTAATTAGCCTTTGCTTTCTTCCAGGACACAATTTAAGTTCTGTACTGTATGTAACATGCATTGTGTTTTAGTGTATTTTGGCAAGCACTGACAGAAAGATAGCTAACTTAAATGGCTGTCCTAAGGTAGACAAATCGTTTGTTTCATTTCATACAGGTTACACTGAAGATGCAGTAGTATCGGGTCTAAATAGGGGCCTGTGGGGGTGACACCACTGGCCCCGTGTGAAAAATCAAAAGTCCATCTTTTAGCTCAAAAAAGTTAGTCTCAAATCTAGTTCATTATGCCTGTAGACCAGATATGTACAACATTTGAAGTGAAAAGTTTGCCCAAAAGCAAAAAAAAAAAAAAAAGTCTTTAGAATTTCGGATTTGGTAACTCTGTCAACGTGTTAACCAAAAGTCCAAAAAGTTGGTCTCAAATTGGCTGAAAGTCTAATAAAAAAAGGTCTTCAGAATTTTGGATCATACAACTGTTGCAATAGGAGTCTCCAAGAAACATGGTTGGTCCCAAAAGTTCAAACCCTTCTTGCAAACTAAATTCAAGTATATACACACCTGAGTACTATAAGGGGGCATAAAAGTTGAGCTTATTTACTCTGAAAATTCATAAACTGTTCTACAAAATACCTGAGTTTCAGGATCCCTCAATGTTCTTTGGACTTCTAATAGATCCTTAAAAAACAAAAATAGCTGAAATTTTAAATAATAAATATATTTAAGTACCCAATGCCTGTATTGGCATAGCCAGTGATCCCCCTCCCCCTTAGCTTCTGCCTTTAAAAGCATGAAATTACCTCAGGATAGGAACTTCATAATTGTTTTCCTTTTATTAAGCCTGTATAAATGATCATTTTACCAATGAGAAGAAAAATTTCTGGTTGTTTAAGCCTTTTTCATATTCTAGCAATGATTAGCTCATACCCTGTGATTGAAAATTGAGTCTAAAATGTAAAAATGCCAAGTGAGCTAAGTGCAAGAAATTACTTGATCTTTGTTTCTTTCATTCCACCCTACCAATACAAAACTTTTATGAATAAAACATAGCAACAAAGACTGACATACTTTGCTTCATAGGTTTAAATGAAGTGTTGGCAATGATTTAACGGCAGCTTCAGTTGCATTCAGATTGAAATTTTAACACAATGATGCAAAATCTTTTTCATTTCACAGTTGAAATCAGCACATTAAACTGTGTCATCAGATCTTTAAATGGTCAGTTTTTAACCTGCACCTTAAAAGTGTTGTGTTAAAAATGCAAGTAACACTAATGTTGATGTGTTATGTGTTTTTACAAGTGAAACATTTAGTTATGAGGCTCAACTTCCTTCCATTATAAGTGCTGCTAATAATTTGAAATAAGGCTCTGCACAATATTGACAAACAAACCACACAACTGCTGCTTTAGGTTCTTTAGGGGAGTTTCTGGTTTTAAATTTTAGAATCGTGAGATGTTCTGCAAAATGATAATCATTGTATCATTTGTCAAAATCTTGTTTCAGAAACATTTCGTTTTTATAACATGAGATTTCAAATCGTTCTTCATAAAGCTCATCCTGCTTTGACTGGTACATAGGTAAAGATAAGGCCACTACTGCCCATTCACAGATTTCATAGCTGATTATTGATGACATGTTGAGGTGAGTATTGTTAAGTAATTCTAACATTAACAATCATTGTGTATGTATTTGTATTTACATTTATTTCACTTTGTTCATGACTCATGAAAATGTTTAAATCCAGTTTAATTTAAAAGATTTGGACCACATTGTCCCTCTTCCAAGAGAAATTTCTTGAGCAGTTTTTACCTCTTTTCTTTTAGTTTTCATTCAGATGTTCTTTTTTGTTTAATATATATGCATCTACGTTACAGGATTATTTCAAAGGGACCAGTCAGATTCTTTCAGAATATGGCACTAGGTGTGCCGACAAGATGCCTACTGCACCAAACTGTAAGTATTATTTTTACTATCCCTCATTGCAAAGTATAGTTTTCTAATGACAGGCATTTTGACCAGGATCCATCTTACTTCATATTTGTAGTGGTTGAGGCCTTCTATGTAAGGCACAGATGAAAAGAATGTTAATAATATGTGCCAGGTTGTTACTTTGTATTGTTACATGTATAGTAAGAAATTTTGAGGTCTTGTCAATATACACCAGATCAGGGATGGTAACAGATGAGGTGCAATGGGGGAAGGGGGGGGGGTGGCCTGTAAATTATGGAATTACTGAAAGAGATTGATCAATATGTTATGGTATCGATGTAATGTACACAATGGTATGGCATACATTATACTACAGGAACCATTGGTGTGTGATGTTCATGCATAATCCATCTAGGGTTATACCCATACACTCGCTGTTCTAGCATAACTGAAGGGGGACAGGGAGGTGTTCACCCCCCCCCCCACTTGGCTTCCAGGGATGGTCTGTCTGTACATTTGCTGATCTTTTCAGATTGTATAGATTCACCTGGGCTGGGCAGAATAGTCTTTTTGATGGTTTACCTGTCCTTGCTCCGGTAAGCTGTCAAGAGGACAATTTCTGTAATAACAACATACTTTTCAAGAATTTTACTACATTTCTGGGTCAAAGCTCCTGACTACTGTTGGGAGTGGTCAATGAATTTGAAAGTTAGCATGTGACTATTCATACTTTTTCCAAAGTCCTCCTGACCCTTTGGCAAAGGTCATTCAGCAAAATCAAACTTCTTCCCAAAGAAGCTATTATGTCCACTAAAGGACAAAACTTGACCAACCTCAAGGCCTTCAGACCATTTACATTTTTGGTCTGTCATGTATGGCTCCATTCTAGACTGGCTGAAAAGAACAGATACTACACATGATCTTAGCCAAAAGGCCAAGAAGCGATCATGTGACTAGATATTTTCATTATCTCCTTCCATGCAAACTTTCAGCTGTCTCTACAAAGTAGTTTTTAAGTATATATAGTTCTGTAAAACCTTAGTAGAGCCCAAAATTTTCGGCATGCTACGCTCACTGTAGGTCACACTGGTTTGTTCAACAGTTCCATTCCACATAGGGTTACAGTAATTATTTTGTGGAAAGAAGACATGGTTCGTCATCCTAGGAATGATGCACTAGAAGGATACGCTAGACTCAGAACGATACCATTGTTTGCTTTAAGCACAATTTCTTTAACTTGAATGAAGTAAGTTTTGATTTTCAAAGTTTCGTATCACTAAAGTAGCTGTCAGACCATCCTGTGTAGTATAGGTAGCAGAAGGTGTTGGCCTACCCATTGTTGGCCTTCAACAGTAGGAAGGCCAGTGCAATGTATTTTTCGTTTGCTATGAGTGAAGTAGTACAACTTACATATGTGCAACATGGGGACAAGGAATCTATATATAGTCCTCGTATTTGTGAAGAAATTCGAAGTAATATACTGTCAGGGCGTAAATAATACTGGGTGTCTGAAGGTGTGACATGCCCTGTTGAAAATCAGAAGTCAGTCTCAAAGCTCTAAAGAGTTGGGCTCAAATCCAGTTCAGTAACAGTAAACCAGACATGAACAATACTTGAAGTGGAAAGTTTGCCTGAAAAGCAAAAAAAAAAATTCAGATTGCACAATATGTTAACATGAAAATCAAAAGTCGGTCTCAGATTCCTCAAAAGGCAAAGGCAAAAAAAGGTTTTCAGAATTTCAGATCGTACAACTATGACAATGGGAGTCGGTCTCCCAGAAATGTATTAGGTCCAAGAGTTCACACCTCCTGCATATTTAAGAATATATGCCCCTGGATATTGTATTTACAGCATTGGCAAATTTGCATTGGTCAGGCATGCAGTTCGACCAGTAAAGCTTTCAAATATCTAGTCCGTAAAGAAAAATTAAATAAAAACCCGTCAGATCATATGAGAAACACATTACACATGAAATCCGGACATCATAGGCAATTTAAAAAATCAGGATGTCAGAGGACATGTCTGGGTAAATCCAGATGTCTGGTAACCCTAATTCCACATAGCTAGATAGCATTAGCCCTATCACCCTTATCAAGTTAACACCATACTGCCACATGTTATGTAGAGGTTGTAAATTTCATCCAAGGTAATTGCTGTTTTTCTAGTATGTGTCATACAGAAGGCAAATTTTCTTTTTCTAAAGACATGGAAATTATTTGCGTTATAATGTATGCCACTTTGCATGTAAGAGAAAGTACATTCATTGAATAAGTGTGTCATGCCATTTGAGATTCTACCAGTTAAAAAATGATTGTCTTGAATCTTGAGATTAAAAACTAGAGAAATGTTTGTTTCGATCATGATTTATGAAATGTAATAGTGCCAAAGAAATCCACTGTTTCATTGTAGGATAAAAGTTTCTTCCGCTGAGCCTAAGTATGTTCAATAGTTAAATAGGGGTTATAGTGTACTGTGGAGCATTTTTAGAAATAAGGGAACAAACCTGGAGATATATTTCGGGGTACATGAAGTTTTACCCACCGCTTCAGGATACTCTGTGAGATATTTAATAACACAACAAGTCCAAATTAATTCTGAAATTAATATCTTTGGGGGTACATGAAGTTTTACCCATTGCTTCAGGATATTCGGAGAGATATTTCTCAGCAAAATTAGTCTTAATTAATTCTGAAATTCACATCAATAGTTCCATCAAGTTAAAGATTGAAATGTCGGAGACAAGTGGCCACTGTACAATGAACCACCTTTACAAGTACTGGGCGTAAAACAAACTTGGGGATGTCTTTCGGGGTACTTGAAGATTTCTGAATGGTTTCACAATAATTTGTCAGATACAAAGTAACACACTTAATAGTTCTATTGTAAAATTCACATAAAATAACAATTTAATAATTAAAATGTGACAGACCTGGTTTTTGGGGAGGTAGAAAATTCTGTCAGCAGGGGCAATAAAGTCCTTTAGGGACTCTTCAAAGTAGTTAAATACCCTGTCTCATTACAATAAAACATAAAGAGGGGTGACAGACCATTTGAGTCCATCAAATCTGGGGGCCTGAGGGTGACTATACCATAGGTATATTGTAGCCCACCTGCAACTGTTTTGTTTCCTGTAAAACATTGTTTTACTATAGCCCACATTCTAAAACTGTCCACTACCCCCTATACCACTATGATGAATTGTAATTTAATGTTATGACCTAAAACTTGGGAAACATTATTTGTGGAATACCTCCAAACTGAAAGAATTTTTTTTTAGTAAAGACATTTTTAATAAAGACATGGATATTGTTTGCCTTATAATATATGTCACTTTGCAAAGTTTGCTGTAAGAGAAAGTACATTCATTGAATAAGTGTGTCATGCCATTTGAGAGTACTACCAGTTAAAAAATGATTATCTTCGTTCTTGAGATTAAAACTAGAGAAATGTTTATTTCGATCATGATTTATGAAATGTAATAGTGCCAAAGAAATCCACTGTTTCATTGTAGGATAAAAGTTTCTTCGGCTGAGCCTAAGTATGTTCCATAGTTGAATAGGGGTTATAGTCTACTGTGGATCATTTTTAGAAGTAAGGGAACAAACCTGGGGATATCTTTGGGGGTACATGGAGTTTTACCCATTGCTTCAGGATACTCTCTGAGATAATTAATAACACAACTAGTCCAAATTAATTCTGAAATTCATATAATAAATTCCATCAAGTTAAAGACTGAAATGTCAGAGACAGGTGGCCACTGTACAATGAAGCACCTTTACAAGTATTATTCGTAGAACAAACTTGAGGATGACTTTCGGGGTACTTAAAGATTTCTGAATGGTTTCGCAATAATTTGTCAGATACAAAGTAACACACTTAATATTTCTATTGTAAAATTCACATAAAATAACAATTTAATAATTAAAATGTTACAGACCTGGATTTTTCGGGAGGTAGAAAATTCTGTCAGCAGGGGCAACAAAGTCCCGGACTGACCCATTAAAGTAGTTAAATACACTATTACACATAACAATAAAACATAAGGAGGCACCCATAGACAATTTGAGTCCATCAATTCTGGGGGCCTGAGGGTGACTATACCATAGGCATATTGTAGCCCACCTGCAACTGTGTTTTTTCCTGTGAAACATTATGTTGTGTTACTACAGCCAGCAAGTTGGTGAGTGCATGACTATTATTATTATTTAATTCAAAAGTCCTCTAGATGAATATATGTCAATCTCTTTTTCCATCCTACTGCATAAATGTGATTGTTTTGGTTTGTTCTTCTTGGGACTGGGTTGGCAGGTGGGAATGGGGTGCTTCAGTATGTTTTTCTCTTTTTTAAGGTCACTACCTGAGTTAAACATTTTATTGATTTTCTAGTGTCCTGTTTCCATCATTATGCATTATATCTTTGTAAATTATGTATGTATGTATGTATGTATGTATGTATGTATGTATGTATGTATGTATGTATGTATGTATGTATGTATGTATGTATGTATGTATGTATGTATGTATGTATGTATGTATGTATGTATGTATGTATGTATGTATGTATGTATGTATGTATGTATGTATGTATGTATGTATGTATGTATGTATGTATGTATGTATGTATGTATGTATGTATGTATGTATGCATGCATGTATGTGTACAGACAAAATAGATAAAATGAAAATATTAAAAAGACACAGCTCTGATTTGGTTGAGACCAATCTTAATATCACTACTACTGAAAGAGACTACCATTCATTTAGGGGAGGGGCAGGGCAAATGAATGATATCCAGTGCTTGGTACGTTGGGGTAGTCAGCAGTCATCTATTTTGTGTATATTTGTAAAGAATTAGGATAATTGATTTTGTAGCCTTCATACCTTAAATCTAGTATGCCTTTTTGCAATTAGATCACCATGAATTTAGCCATAAATCTGTCAATTTCTATCAGCATATACAGTGAGGTCACTTAAGGACAGGTATATAGTATCAGACTTCTAGGGACACTATGCAGACCTTCAGAGGACAGTAAATCTGAAGTGGGTATTTGCATTGTGCAGTCTGCAAGTGCCAAGTTGCATGGTACTTGGCAGACCACTAAAAACAGGCCACTATTTTTCTTTTGACATATACTGTACTTTATTTGTCCACAGTACACCATTGTATAAGTTTTTTTGTCCTTTTAATAAACAGTGCAACTGTATCCAAATTTATGATATAGGAGGTAATTGGATTGTATTAGTACTGATAAACTATCAGGCTGCCAATTTATCACACACATTTTTATCCTATCTTCACTTTAGCTCAACCCACATAGTGTGGGTAGAGCTTATGTTTTACTGCAGAGGAAAAGTTCTGTATCACAAAAAAGTCTGTCTCACTTTTTAAAAGGTGTCAGCCCCTGTAGTTGCCAGTGGATTTTTCTAAAATTTACTGTACAGGTGTCATATTCCTGGGGATATTGAATATATTTAGTCACATGCAAATTTTCAAGTTCATGGAAAGTTCCAAACATTAATTGGAATGCATTGATGTGGAAATGTAGAAAAATTCATAGTTAAGACAATAGTTCCATACATTTCAGTAAGGGTACACTATGTTTGGTGGGAATTTCTAATAATTCATTTTATTCAGGAACATGAAAATTTGGATGTTTATAGGTGGATAATGTAAAAAATATCAGATGCAAATTTCCAAAAGAATTAAATAAAGGAGACAGTAATTTGAGAGCATTTTACGTAAATGTAGTAAAACATGTTCAAAACTGAAGTGTTAGCACCAGCTTTTAACACTGTTTCTTAGGGGTACTAAGGTTTGACAGTACTATTTCTTAAAATACCTACTTTGAAGAGAGCAGAAAGTTTGCATGCAAGCAAATAATGAATATTTATGGTTACATACAAATTTTCAAGTTCATGGACTGTTCCCAACATTGATTAGAGAGCATTGACATGGAAAAATGTTGTTGAGAAAATCAGCTGTACATTGCAGTAAGGGTACACTTCGTTTGAGTGGTGATTTCTCAGGAATTAATTTACTTGGGAACTTTGCATGTTAATAGGTAATTAATGTAATAGGTAATTAATGTAATATGTAATGTAATATGTAATATGTAATGCACATACAAAGTTTTAAAAGAATTGACTATAGGAAACACTTATTTCAGAGCAATTTTTTAAATGTAGTAATACATGTTCAAAAGTGCTGTACACACTGGCTTTGAACCCCATTTCTTAGGGGTATAAATGTTTTACAGTGAGTACTTTTAACAGACACCTGAAAGTTTGCATGGGAGCAAATAATGTATAGATCTAATCACATGCAAATTTTCAAGTTCATGGACTATTCCCAACATTAATGAGAATGCATTGACTCAGAATGTAGTAAAACTCTTGAAAGATACATTGTTTAGACGATTTGCTCTACATTGCAGTTAGGGTACACTATATTTGATGTGGATTTTTAAAAATTACTGTATCCAGGAACTTGAAAATTTGCGTGTTAAAAGGCAAATAATGAACAAAAAAACACATTCAAATTTTCAAAAGATTGAATAAAGGGAACACTAATTTGACAGCATTTAATGTAAATGTAGTAAAACGTGTTAAAAACTGAAGTGTATAAACACCACCTTTTAACACCAAGGGGTAGTGAGGTTTTACAGTAGTATATCTTGAAAACTGCTTTCTATAGACAGCTGACAGTTTGCTTAGTAGCAGATATTGAATATATCTTGTCACATGCAAATTTTCAAGTTCATGGACCTTTTCCAACATTAATTACAATGTGTTGACTCAAAAATGTAGTAAAATTCTTGAAGAATATGTTGTTAAGCTAATCTTCTATTCATTGTGTTAAGGGTACACTATGTTTGGGCATTGATTTCTAATTCAGGAACTTAAAAATCTGCATGTTAATAGATAAATAATATAACAAATCACATACAAATATTAAAAATAATTGAAAAAGGAAACACTGTTTTCAAAGCATTTTACTTAAATGTAGTAAAACATGTTCGAAACTGAAGTGTAAACTCCAGCTTTTAACATTATTTCTTAGGACTACTAAGGTTTTACAGTACTATTCCTTAAAAACTACTTTGAATTGACAGCTGAAAGTTTGCATGGTAGGAGATCAAGTTCATGACCTGTTTCAACACTTATTAGACAACATTGACCCGAAATGAAGTAAACTTTTTTCAAAATATGTTGTTAAAACAATCCATTTTATATTACAGTAAGGGTACACTATGTTTGGGTGGGGATTTTTAATAAATTATTTTTTCAGGAACTTGGAAATTTGCATGTTAGTAGTGGACTTTGTAACTTATCACATGCAAATTGCCAAAAGGATTTGTTTAAGGAAAACTAATTTCAGATATTTTCAGTTAATGGGGCAAAAACGTGTTCAAAATTATAGTACATTAGCTGACCCCTTATTTCTAAGGGGTACTGAGGTTTTTTACAATACTATTATTAAAAACTACTTTGAATAAACAGCTGAAAGCTTGCATGCATGCAAGCAGATAATGAATATATCTAGTCACATGCAAATTTTCAAGTTCATGGACTTTTCCCAACAGTAATTAGAGAGCATTGACACAGAAATGTAGTAAAATTCTTGAAGAATATTTTGTTAAGGCAATCTTCTGTTCATTGTGTTAAGGATACAGTATGTTTGGGTGTTGATTTCTTATTCAGGAAGTTACAAATTTACATGTTAATAGATAAATAATACGACAAATCACATACAAATATCAAAAACAATTGAATAAAGGGAAACACTAAATTCATGTCATTTTACTTAAATGTAGTAAAACGTGTTCAAAAGTGAAAAGTAAACTTTTAACACTATTTAATAGGGCTTCTAAGGTTTTACAGCACTATTTCTTAAAACAACTTTGAAGAGACAGTTTAAAGTTGCATGGAAGGAGATAATAAAAATATCTAGTCACATGCAAATTCTCAAGTTCATGCACTGTTCCCAACAGTAATTAGACAACATTGACTGGAAATGTATTAATATTCCTGAAAATGTGTTGTTTTGACCATCTGCCCTTCATTACAGTAAGGGTGCACTGTGTTTGGGCAAGGATATCAAATAGCTGACTTTGTTTACTAAACACATGTAAGTTTCCCAAAAGAATTGATTAAAGAAACACTTACTTCAGAGCCTATTTTATAATTGGGTTAAAACATGTTCAAAATTGCAGTACATTAATTCTTACCCAGTTATTTTGTAGAGGTACTGAGGTTTTTTACAATACTATTACTTAAAAACTACTTTGAGTAGAGAGCTTAACATTTGCATGCAATCAGGTAATGAATATATCTAGTCACATGCAAATTTTCAAGTTCATGGACCTTTCCCGACATTAATTAGAATGCGTTGACTCGAAAATGTAGTAAACTTTTTAAAGAATATGTTGTTATGACAATCTTCTGTTTATTGGTTAAGTGTACACTATGTGTGGGCGTTGATTTCTAGTTCAGGAACTTAAAGATTTGCATGTTAATTGATATAGCAAATCAATTGTAAGTATATCAAAAATAATTGAATAAAGGGAACACTAATTTCAGAGCATTTTACTTAAATGTAGTAAAACATGTTCACAACTGAAGGGTGAATTCTGGCTTTTCACACTATTTCTTAGGGCTCTTAGGTTTTACAGTACTCTTTCTTAAAAAACAACTTCAAAGAGACAGCTGAAAGTTTGCATGGAAGGAGATAATGAACTTACCTAGTCACATGCAAATTTTCAAGTTCAGGCACTGTTCCTAAAGGTAATTGGACAACGTTGACCCGAAATGTAGTTAAATACATTATTTATAGTTTGACAAGACAATCTGCTCTACATTACAGTAAGGGTGCACTATGTTTAGGCAAGGATTTCAAATAAAATATTTTACAAAGGAATTTGGAAATTGGCATGTAGATAGCTGACTTTTTGTTACTAAACACATGTAAGTTTCAAAACTGAATAAAGAAACACTTATTTCAGAGCCTATTTCTAATTGGGGTAAAACATTTTCAAAATTGTAGTACATTAGCTTGCCCTGCTATTTTGTAGAGGTACTGAGGTTTTTTACAATACTATTACTTAAAAATTACTTTTAAATAGACAGCTGAACATTTGCATGCCATCAGATAATGAGTATATCTAGTCACATACAAATTTTCGTTAATGAACTGTTTCCAACAGTAATTTATATCAATATTAACCCAAAATGTAGTAACCTTCTTGAAAAATTTGTTGTGAAGACAGTCTACGCTACATTGCAGTAAGGGTACACTATGATTGTGCGAGGGTTTCTAATAAATTATTTTACATAGGAACTAAGAAATTAGCATGTTAATAGCTGGGTTTTGTATTACTAATCACATATAAATTTCCAAAATAATTGAATAAAGGAAACACTAATTTCAGAGCATTTTACTTAAATGTAGTATAACATGTTCACAACTGAAGTGTAAACACTGGCTTTTAATGCTGCAGTATCTTAGGGGTACTAGGTTTAACAGAACTAATCCTTTAAAACTACTTTGAATTGACAGCTGAAAGTTTGCACGGAAGGAGATAATGAACTTAACTAGTCACATGGAAATTTTCAAGTTCAGGCATTGTTCCAAAAGGTAATTAGACAATGTTGACCCGAAATGTAGTTAAATACTTTTATTTATAGTTTGACAAGACAATCTGCTCTACATTACAGTAAGGGTACACTATGTTTAGGCAAGGATTTCAAATAAAATATTTTACAAAGGAATTTGGAAATTGGCATGTAGATAGCTGACTTTTTGTTACTAAACAGCATGTAAGTTTCTTTAAAACTGAATAAAGAAACTTACTTATTTCAGAGCCTATTTCTACAATTGGGGCAAAACATGTTCAAAATTG
>CM074183.1:68359-151929 GCA_037179385.1 Holothuria scabra
ACAGCACAGCACAGCACAGCACAGCACAGCACAGCACAGCACAGCACAGCACAGCACAGCACAGCACAGCACAGCACAGCACAGCACAGCACAGCACAGCACAGCACAGCACAGCACAGCACAGCACAGCACAGCACAGCACAGCACAGCACAGCACAGCACAGCACAGCACAGCACAGCACAGCACAGCACAGCACAGCACAGCACAGCACTGGCACAGCACAGCACTGGCACAGCACAGCACAGCACAGCACAGCACAGCACAGCACAGCACAGCACAGCACAGCACAGCACAGCACAGCACAGCACAGCACAGCACAGCACAGCACTGGCACAGCACAGCACAGCACAGCACAGCACAGCACAGCACAGCACAGCACAGCACAGCACAGCACAGCACAGCACAGCACAGCACAGCACAGCACAGCACAGCACAGCACAGCACAGCACAGCACAGCACAGCACAGCACGGCACTGACACACAGCACAGCACAGCACAGCACAGCACAGCACAGCACAGCACAGCACAGCACAGCACAGCACAGCACAGCACAGCACAGCACAGCACAGCACAGCACAGCACAGCACAGCACAGCACAGCACAGCACAGCACAGCACAGCACAGCACAGCACAGCACAGCACAGCACAGCACAGCACAGCACAGCACAGCACAGCACAGCACAGCACAGCACAGCACAGCACAGCACAGCACAGCACAGCACAGCACAGCACAGCACAGCACAGCACAGCACAGCACAGCACAGCACAGCACAGCACAGCACAGCACAGCACAGCACAGCACAGCACAGCACAGCACAGCACAGCACAGCACAGCACAGCACAGCACAGCACAGCACAGCACACCACAGCACAGCACAACACACAGCACAGCACAGCACAGCACAGCACAGCACAGCACAGCACAGCACAGCACAGCACAGCACAGCACAGCACAGCACAGCACAGCACAGCACAGCACAGCACAGCACAGCACAGCACAGCACAGCACAGCACAGCACAGCACAGCACAACACAGCACAGAACAGCACAGCACAGCACAGCACAGCACAGCACAGCACAGCACAGCACAGCACAGCACAGCACAGCACAGCACAGCACAGCACAGCACAGCACAGCACAGCACAGCACAGCACAGCACAGCACAGCACAGCACAGCACAGCACAGCACCGCACAGCACAGCAGCACAGCACAGCACAGCACAGCACAACACAACACAACACAACACAGCACAGCACAGCACAGCACAGCACAGCACAGCACAGCACAGCACAGCACAGCACAGCACAGCACAGCACAGCACAGCACAGCACAGCACAGCACAGCACAGCACAGCACAGCACAGCACAGCACAGCACAGCACAGCACAGCACAGCACAGCACAGCACAGCACAGCACAGCACAGCACAGCACAGCACAGCACAGCACAGCACAGCACAGCACAGCACAGCACAGCACAGCACAGCACAGCACAGCACAGCACAGCACAGCACAGCACAGCACAGCACAGCACAGCACAGCACAGCACAGCACAGCACAGCACAGCACAGCACAGCACAGCACAGCACAGCACAGCACAGCACCTGGCACAGCACAGCACAGCACAGCACAGCACAGCACAGCACAGCACAGCACAGCACAGCACAGCACAGCACAGCACAGCACAGCACAGCACAGCACAGCACAGCACAGCACAGCACAGCACAGCACAGCACAGCACAGCACAGCACAGCACAGCTGGCACAGCACAGCACAGCACAGCACAGCACAGCACAGCACAGCACAGCACAGCACAGCCTGGCTTTAGCACAGCACAGCACAGCACAGCACAGCACAGCACAGCACAGCACAGCACAGCACAGCACAGCACAGCACAGCACAGCACAGCACAGCACAGCACAGCACAGCACAGCACAGCACTGGCACAGCACAGCACAGCACAGCACAGCACAGCACAGCACAGCACAGCACAGCACAGCACAGCACAGCACAGCACAGCACAGCACAACGGCACAGCACAGCACAGCACAGCACAGCACAGCACAGCACAGCACAGCACAGCACAGCACAGCACAGCACAGCACAGCACAGCACAGCACAGCACAGCACAGCACAGCACAGCACAGCACAACAGCACAGCACAGCACAGCACAGCACAGCACAGCACAGCACAGCACAGCACAGCACAGCACAGCACAGCACAGCACAGCACAGCACAGCACAGCACAGCACAGCACAGCACAGCACAGCACAGCACAGCACAGCACAGCACACAGCACAGCACAGCACAGCACAGCACAGCACAGCCTGGCACAGCACAGCACAGCACAGCACAGCACAGCACAGCACAGCACAGCACAGCACAACTGCACAGCACAGCACAGCACAGCACAGCACAGCACTGGCACAGCACAGCACAGCACAGCACAGCACAGCACAGCACAGCACAACACAGCACAGCACAGCACAACACAACCTAACCAACACAAGCCTAAACCCCAACCCTAACTCTGAGGCGGTTCCTAAGCACCCTAACTTCAAGATGGGCCATTTTCGACAAAGGGCGGGTGTTTCCTTGTGGCCCTAACTCGGCAGGTCACGATTCTGCCAAAAAAAGCGGGTGTCGTTCCACTCGACCCTAACCTCGGAGTTAGGGTTGGGCGACCCTGACTCTTTCATTAAAGCACGATTTCTGGGTGAGCGCGATTCATTTTCAAGTTAGGGTTAATGACCCTTTGTAGACCTAAGTCAGAGCTATCTGTTGATTACATAATCTCAAAAGAGTAAGGGTCACGCCAAATTCCCCGTACCCACACCGTAGTAAGCGCGTGAATCATCATTTCTCCCCGGGACAAAAAGAGTATAGCGACCTCTCTGATCTATTACGTACGTGTTTCTAGCAGTCAGTCAAGTTTGCCAAGCCTGCCTGCATGAACCTCGAGACCCGCAAAGTGCCAAATTTAGTATCTCAGGGCCCGCCCGGCCGACACCTGAGTAACGGGAAGGCGGGAAGGCCCCCCGATTCAGACAGAGGCGCAACCGGACCGCCTGAGAATTTTTTTTTTTTCATCATCACATGAATCCAACAAAACTTGTCATCAATAATTAACACAGCCAGTGATGAAATCAAAGCCATCACGAGAATAAATCATCCACAGATTGAATTTTTTTTTTTTTTTTTTTTTTTTTAAGTCCCTTAAGTAGGTCACGAAAATTTTTCCGTATTTTTCCCTCTCCCGCCTCCGCCCAACGTTCGTTTTTCTTCAAAATCGCAACACTGATGCGGCCCCAAAATACCTTCCCACTGACACCGAGCGCGTTCCAATCGCGTCTCGCTACGAGGAGATATCCAGGAAAAACTGCTCGAAAAAGTCGCCTCCGGGAAAAGTCTCTAATTCCGTCGGAAAGGCCCCGATAGGCTCGAAAATTATTCTCTAGCTTCGCAAGAGATGCAGACGGCTTGGTTTCATTTTTTAGAGCTGTACCTTGCGGGGTCTTTGAATAGTTCCGCTGAAACCGTCGCGTTACGGAAGAAATCGGTATTTTCAGAGTTAGCCTGCGCGAACGGTCCTTCCTTAGGGTTAGGGTTAGTTTTCGCTCACTCCACCGACTGACTCTTTTATACGTACGTACTGAGACGCCGGCCGCGCCAGCCACGGGGAGCATTTTTCTCCAACCTTCGTTGCGCTCCTGCCTGTGGGAGGGAGATTAAAAGAGGGTCCCAAAGTGCACTTTTGGGCCAGTCTAGCGTCTCACAGGGAAGAGATGGGGGCAAATTGATATCGACCCTAAACGGGCCTTGAAGAGGACTATCCAAAGATGTGCTCGGTTTTTGCCGGGGGCGATTTTTTTCTCAGAGAGTTAGGACCCTAACCCTAACCCTAACCCTAACCCTAACCCTAACCCTAAACCCAACCCTAACTCTGAGGCGGTTCCTAAGCACCCTAACTTCAAGATGGGCCATTTTCGACCTAGGGCGGGTGTTTCCTTGTGGCCCTAACTCGGCAGGTCACGATTCTGCCAAAAAAAGCGGGTGTCGTTCCACCCGACCCTAACCTCAGAGTTAGGGTTGGGCGACCCTAACTCTTTCATTAAAGCACGATTTCTGGGTGACCGCGATTCATTTTCAAGTTAGGGTTAATGACCCTTTGTAGACCTAAGTCAGAGCTATCTGTTGATTACATAATCTCAAAAGAGTAAGGGTCACGCCAAATTCCCCGTACCCACACCGTAGTAAGCGCGTGAATCATCATTTCTCCCCGGGACATGCGTGCGTGCAAAAGAGTATAGCGACCTCTCTGTCTATTACGTACGTGTTTCTAGCAGTCAGTCAAGTTTGCCAAGCCTGCCTGCATGAACCTCGAGACCCGCAAAGTGCCAAATTTAGTATCTCAGGGCCCGCCCGGCCGACGACTGAGTAACGGGAAGGCGGAAAGGCCCCCCGATTCAGACAGAGGGGCAACCGGACCGCCTGAGAAAATTTTTTCATCATCACATGAATCCGACAAAACTTGTCATCAATAATTAACACAGCCAGTGATGAAATTAAAGCCATCACTAGAATAAATCATCCACAGATTGAATTTTTTTTTTTTTTTTTTTTAAGTCCGTTAAGTAGGTCACGCAAATTTTTCCGTATTTTTCCCTCTCGCGCCTCCGCCCAACGTCCGTTTTTCTTCAAAATCGCAACACTGATGCGGCCCCAAAATACCTTCCCACTGACACCGAGCGCGTTCCAATCGCCTCTCGCTACGAGGAGATATCCAGGAAAAACTGCTCGAAAAAGTTGCTTCCGGGAGATGCCTCTAATTCCGTCGGAAAGGCCCCGATCGGCTCGAAAATTATTCTCTAGCTTCGCAAGAGATGCAGACGGCTTGGTTTCATTTTTTAGAGCTGTACTTTGCGGGGTCTTTGAATAGTTCCGCTGGAACCGTCGCGTTACGGAAGAAATCGGCTCAGTTCAGAGTTAGCCTGCGCGAACGGTCCTTCCTTAGGGTTAGGGTTAGTTTTCGCTCACTCCACCGACTGACTCTTTTATACGTACGTACTGAGACGCCGGCCGCGCCAGCCACGGGGAGCATTTTTCTCCAACCTTCGTTGCGCTCCTGCCTGTGGGAGGGAGATTGAAAGAGGGTTCCAAAGTGCACTTTTGGGCCAGTCTAGAGTCTTACAGGGAAGAGATGGGGGCAAATTGATATCGACCCTAAACGGGCCTTGCAAAGGGCTATCCAAAGATGTGCTCGGTTTTTGCCGGGGGCGATTTTTTTCTCAGAGAGTTAGGACCCTAACCCTAACCCTAACCCTAACCCTAACCCTAACCCTAACCCTAACCCTAACCCTAACCCTAACCCTAACCCCTAACCCGAATCCTAACTCTGAGGCGGTTCCTAAGCACCCTAACTTCAAGATGGGCCATTTTCGACAAAGGGCGGGTGTTTCCTTGTGGCCCTAACTCGGCAGGTCACGATTCGGCCAAAAAAAGCGGGTGTCGTTCCACTCGACCCTAACCTCGGAGTTAGGGTTGGGCGACCCTAACTCTTTCATTAAAGCACGATTTCTGGGTGAGCGCGATTCATTTTCCAGTCAGGGTTAACGACCCTTTGTAGACCTAAGTCAGAGCTATCCGTTGATGAGATCATCTCAAAAGAGTAAGGGTCACGCCAAATTCCCCGTACCCACACCATAGCAAGCGCGTGAATCATCATTTGTCGGACACGCGTGCAAAAGAGTAAAGCGACCTCTCTACCTATTACGTACGTGTTTCTAGCAGTCAGTCAAGTTCCCTAAGCCTGCCTGCATGAACCTCGAGACCCGCAAAGTGCCAAATTTAGTATCTCAGGGCCCGCCCGGCCGACGACTGAGTAACGGGAAGGCGGGAAGGCCCCCTGATTCAGACAGAGGCGCAACCGGACCGACTGAGAAAATTTTTTTTTTTCATCATCACATGAATCCAACAAAACTTGTCATCAATAATGAACACAGCCAGTGATGAAATCATAGCCATCACTAGAATAAATCATCCACAGATTGATTTTTTTTTTTTTTTTTAAGTCCCTTAAGTAGGTCACGCAAATTTTTCCGTATTTTTCCCTCTCGCGCCTCCGCCCGACGTTCGTTTTTCTTCAAAATTGCAACACTGATGCGGCCTCAAAAGACCTTCCCACTGACACCGAGCGCGTTCCAATCGCGTCTCGCTACGAGGAGATATCCAGGAAAAACTGCTCGAAAAAGTTGCCTCCGGGAAATGCCTCTTATTCCGTCGGAAAGGCCCCGATCGGCTCGAAAATTACTCTCGAGCTTGCCAAGAGATGCAGACGGCTTGGTTTCATTTTTTAGAGCTGTACCTTGCGGGGTCTTTGAATAGTTCCGCTGAAACCGTCGCGTTACGGAAGAAATCGGTATTTTCAGAGTTAGCCTGCGCGAACGGTCCTTCCTTAGGGTTAGGGTTAGGGTTAGGGTTAGTTTTCGCTCGCTCCACCGACTGACTCTTTTACACGTACTGAGACGCCGGCCGCGCCAGCCGCGGGGAGCATTTTTCTCCAACCTTCTTTGCGCTCCTGCCTGTGGGAGGGAGATTAAAAGAGGGTCCCAATGTGTACTTTTGGGCCAGTCTAGCGTCTTACAGGGAAGAGATGGGGGCATATTGATATCGACCCTAAGCGGGCCTTGCAAAGGGCTATCCAAAGATGTGCTCGGTTTTTGCCGGGGGCGATTTTTTTCTCAGAGAGTTAGGACCCTAACCCTAACCCTAACCCTAACCCTGACCCTAAACCCTAACCCTAACCCTAAACCCTAACCCTAACCCTAACCCTAACCCTAACCCTAACCCTAACCCTAACCCTAACCCTAAACCCTAATCCTAACCCTAATCCTAACTCTGAGGCGGTTCCTAAGCACCCTAACTTCAAGATGGGCCATTTTCGACAAAGGGCGGGTGTTTCCTTGTGGCCCTAACTCGGCAGGTCACGATTCGGCCAAAAAAAGCGGGTGTCGTTCCACTCGACCCTAACCTCGGAGTTAGGATTGGGCGACCCTAACTCTTTCATTAAAGCACGATTTCTGGGTGAGCGCGATTCATTTTCCAGTCAGGGTTAACGACCCTTTGTAGACCTAAGTCAGAGCTATCCGTTGATGAGATCATCTCAAAAGAGTAAGGGTCACGCCAAATTCCCCGTACCCACACCATAGCAAGCGCGTGAATCATCATTTGTCGGACACGCGTGCAAAAGAGTAAAGCGACCTCTCTACCTATTACGTACGTGTTTCTAGCAGTCAGTCAAGTTCCCTAAGCCTGCCTGCATGAACCTCGAGACCCGCAAAGTGCCAAATTTAGTATCTCAGGGCCCGCCCGGCCGACGACTGAGTAACGGGAAGGCGGGAAGGCCCCCTGATTCAGACAGAGGCGCAACCGGACCGACTGAGAAAATTTTTTTTTTTTCATCATCACATGCATCCAACAAAACTTGTCATCAATAATTAACACAGCCAGTGATGAAATCAAAGCCATCACTAGAATAAATCATCCACAGATTGATTTTTTTTTGAAGTCCCTTAAGTAGGTCACGCAAATTTTTCCGTATTTTTCCCTCTCGCGCCTCCGCCCGACGTTCGTTTTTCTTCAAAATTGCAACACTGATGCGGCCCCAAAAGACCTTCCCACTGACACCGAGCGCGTTCCAATCGCGTCTCGCTACGAGGAGATATCCAGGAAAAACTGCTCGAAAAAGTTGCCTCCGGGAAATGCCTCTTATTCCGTCGGAAAGGCCCCGATCGGCTCGAAAATTACTCTCGAGCTTGCCAAGAGATGCAGACGGCTCGGTTTTATTTTTTAGAGCTGTACCTTGCGGGGTCTTTGAATAGTTCCGCTGAAACCGTCGCGTTACGGAAGAAATCGGCTCAGTTCAGAGTTAGCCTGCGCGAACGGTCCTTCATTAGGGTTAGGGTTAGTTTTCGCTCGCTCCACCGACTGACTCTTTTACACGTACTGAGACGCCGGCCGCGCCAGCCGCGGGGAGCATTTTTCTCCAACCTTCTTTGCGCTCCTGCCTGTGGGAGGGAGATTGAAAGAGGGTCCCAAAGTGCACTTTTGGGCCAGTCTAGCGTCTTACAGGGAAGAGATGGGGGCAAATTGATATCGACCCTAAGCGGGCCTTGCAAAGGGCTATCCAAAGATGTGCTCGGTTTTTGCCGGGGGCGATTTTTTTCTCAGAGAGTTAGGACCCTAACCCTAACCCTAACCCTAACCCTAACCATAACTTCAAGATGGGCCATTTTCGACAAAGGGCGGGTGTTTCCTTGTGGCCCTATTTTGGCAGGTCACGATTCTGCCAAAAAAAGCGGGTGTCGTTCCACTCGACCCTAACCTCGGAGTTAGGGTTGGGCGACCCTAACTCTTTCATTAAAGCACCATTTCTCGGTGAGCGCGATTCATTTTCCAGTCAGGGTTAATGACCCTTTTTAGACCTAAGTCAGAGCTATCCGTTGATGAGATCATCTCAAAAGAGTAAGGGTCACGCCAAATTCCCCCCTATACCCAATGGCATAAAACGAGCGCGTGAATCATCATTTCTCCCCGTGACAAAAGAGTATAGCGACCTCTCTTATCTATTACGTACGTGTTTCTAGCAGTCAGTCAAGTTTGCCAAGCCTGCCTGCATGAACCTCGAGACCCGCAAAGTGCCCAATTTAGGATCTCAGGGCCCGCCCGGCCGACGACTGAGTAACGGGAAGGCGGGAAGGCCCCCTGATTCAGACAGAGGCGCAACCGGACCGACTGAGAAAATTTTTTTCATCATCACATGAATCCAACAAAACTTGTCACCAATAATTAACACAGCCAGTGATGAAATCAAAGCCATCACGAGAATAAATCATCCACAGATTGAAATTTTTTTTTTTTTTTTTTTAAGTCACGAAAATTTTTCCGTATTTCTCCCTCTCACGCATCCGCCCAACGTCCGTTTTCCTTGAAATTCACAACACTGATGCGGCTTGAAAAGGCCTTCTGACTGACACCAAGCGCGTTGCAATCGCTTTTCGCTACGAGGAAAAAGTCGCCATCACTAGAATAAATTATCCAGAAGGATTAAATTTTTTTTAGTAGGTTCAAGATTTTTGTTTCGCAAGACAGCTCACCAATAACTGAAATACTACACAAAACAGGTGTTGAAAGTTATGTACATATATTACATTAAAGTATTACGTTATATTATTTCTTTCGTCGTCATAAGTTCAATCTCCTTCTTTCTCACATTTAATTTGCATCACATCTTGTAGCTGGAAGTATACATTAACATAGTGTCCCGACATAGACTCTTAGAACTGTAATAAACCTGGAAGCAGTAGTCTTGTACAGCCCTGGTAGTAGGCAGAGATATCTGATACCAGTGATCAGTTTGACAAGCTTGGGGGTTAACTGCCTAGGAGGCGTCTAAGCGGAAACCGTCAGAACGATAACCACCATGTCCCACCTGAGGGGTCGGCAACAGAAGCAAAAAAATCCCTGAAAACAGCAAAAGTAAGGTTTTCGTAAGGTTAAATTTCACAATTTTGATAAAAGCATAAACGGGGCCCTTACCAAGTAAAATCTAATACTTACAAGTCTCCTCAGCGGACTTGGATCACATGACATTCAGGATTGTAGTGTACAGCCTGATATTTATAACTGAGAACGTAATAACTAAGTATGCTTTTATAATAAATGTAAGTTAATTTGCAAATAGGGCCATAAATTTGCCAATTTTTTTTTTTTTAAACTGAAACTTCGCAGAACGATGCATGTTATATATTGAAAATTTTCTGACTATTTCTTATTTGTTTGTTTGGGCTTATTTTTGTTTCTTTTTCAGCTTAAAAACAAAATGAATGTTCGTTAAATGACAGTATATTTATGTGAAATCAGAAAAATACAAAATACTGTTAAAATTTCTGGAAATTTACAGAAAAAGTTTTACAAAGCAGTAAAATTTGGTTAAAAAAGCAGACAGAAATGGTTTTTCAAATAAACAGAAAATACATGTTAATCAACCTTTTTTATTGTAGCAATACAAAGTGTCTGTAAAGATACAGAAAATCTCTATTTAAAGTAAAATACAAAAAGTTTAAGTTAAAAAAAGTCTGTAAATTTACAGAAATTTTTAACAGTGTACAATCCAGTTTATCATAAGAATACAAACTAACTATTGAAAAAGCTTTGGAAAATAGAAGTGTACGAATTACTCACTAACATGTCAAACAATTCCATTGTAAATGTTGAAAAGGCAAAAAAAAAACCAACACAAAATCAATTAGTCCACATTTCCACAGATTCTCTCCCACTAACAAAAACAAGGGCTAATTTATGAAAGGACTCTTGACAAATCCAGTTGTAGTAACATTGTAAGCATGGGGCCTACCAGTACATCCCATGTACTGGTATAAAAGGAACTTTTCGGGCAAACTTCTAGTCTCGTGATGGAGGTTAGTACGTAGGACAAGTACGGTTAAATGCGTAACCCCAAAAGATTTTTAGTTGTCGTCTATAAAACGTTTTTGATTTTGCCCATATGAAGGACGGATTATTCAATAAACACCGCAACTTTTCAATGGTCCTTACAAAAGTAAAAAATTTTCCAAAGATTTTATTTTTTTTCTTCAAAATAAACTCCAGGTTTTTAAGTATTTGTTGAAAAGAAAGTAAAAAATTTCGCGAGCTGCGCGCGCCTCAAAATCTGCTAGGTCACGTTCCAGCGGGACTTACTCAAAGCCTTCGTCGGGGCCTTGAAATGCTTACCCTCCGTCGGAGAGCTTCCTCCCCCCCCCCCCCCCCTGTTGGGGAAATCCTTGCGCCTCCCCTGAATCGCGGTTCATTTCTTTTGACATTACATTCAATTTATTTGTAATTTGGATGCCGCTGTACGCAATATTAAACATCAGTGGTGTTTGAACTTAATGTTGGATAATGTGATGAAGCCCCGCTACTCCGCCATGTCGAGTAAAGTTGTGGAGTACGGGGATCCTGCGTGCGGTAGTATCCAGAAACAAAAAAAAACAGATGGAGAGTTCCAATCGATTTAATGATGATTTATTCGATGATTAAGTTGCAAAAAAGATGATCAAGTGTAAATCATTCGGATGGCAAAAATTGGATAAATTATCTACAGCTAGGTTACTCAAGTGCTCCTCGTCTGAAGTCTGATGCACGAGTGTCATTCTTGCGGGCTCGGTCTTGGAAACCTCGTGCGAGATCCGAAGACCTGCAGTCCCTGATTGGTCAAAAGTTATGACGCACCCATGTAAATAACTATTATGATTTAAATGACCAATGAGGAGGCTGCAAATGAGGAAATTGGCCACACCTTGAAAATATGGGTTACAGTGTGCACGTGGAACTACAGCGATGAAATATGTCACGTCCACCGGTAACACGTGACGGGAAACAGGAAGGGCCCTGGGAATCTAGAACAAAGGAAGGGAGAGTTGCTCGTAAACAACAAGATGGCGTCTGCTAAAGGTCATGGAGAGTGCACCATACTACATAACATCCCTTTCGCATTTTTAAAATTTTGAACACAGTGCAAAATTTTACTCCATGAGGATTCATGCATACGAGAAGTGCATAACAAAACAAAATATTATGAAATATACATTCAATTCTCTTACAAATGACAGAACGTGTGAGGCAAACACAGGGAGGGTAGGGTCACCTGGAAAGGGAGACAACCCAAGGTTCACTTCAAAACAATTCATCTGAAAACATTCATACATTCATCTATTTTTAAAATATGTACTGTACTGTCTTAACAGAATATGTAAATACTTTCTGCTTTATTGACATGTATTGCAAAACAAATCACTATCCTGACATAACTGTATACGACTTTCCACAAAGCATATCACTAAACCATAAATGACTATTCTGGTGTTAAATGGTCAAAAGCCTACATAAAAGGGAACATCACTGTTTTCATGTTAAATATTGTCATTCAAGTATCGATATTCAAAAATTCACCTTTCTCTGAGAAAACCACATTGCACGAGCTCACTTAAAAATGAATTTTCCTAAGAGTCACAATTACCATTCCTAAAATTCGTTTAAATTAATTTCGTCAACAAATACATATGAAATTCAAAGTAAGCGCTTCCTTCTTTGTTCATATACAAATGTGAAAAAGGTTGACCCAATTATGTAAAGGTATCTGGACAATGACGCAACTCCTTGCAGTGCAAATTTCAAAAACCCCAATGGCTACTGCGAACTCTCACTTCATACACAATGAAATAAACTTAATGGTCGCGCCCCCTTAAGCTACATACGGACTGGACAAACTTGTAAATTAAAACCAACTATATGCTATCTCGTACCTGCATTTCATGAGCAAGGGAGTAATTACCGAGAGCAAAATTTGGTTAAAAAATTCGAGGACAGCTCCTGAAACTTTTACTTGGGCTGGCTAATTCCCAAGAAAAGCATTAAAAATACCGCCGAAGCGTAAGGACTTCCTCTATGATTATTTAGCAACTCTTGCCACAAACGAAAAAAATACATACGAACATGACTGGGTCTAATGATTACATTGCAGTTGGTTCACATCAAATTGATTCACACGGTGTTACTACTCTTTGCCTTAACGTACTAATTCATTCACTTCGAGTACAAAAGTAAACAAACTTTCTCATTGGCTCAAAGTTGACACACCTTCGATTACACCTACGGAATGGAATGTACAGTATTCACAAACTCTGCATAATGAGGCGACTCCTTTGTGCTGCGTATTACGTATCATCGACTAGACATACAGCATAAAATACTAGGTGCAATAAATAGGATCATGAAAACTACAAATGAATAGCATCGTTCTGTCAAATATCAACTTTACGACAAACTACCTATGTAAGCAAAAACAGTATAAATGGTGTTTTAAAGCAAATACACTTACGTTCTGGGTCAAAAGACGGGCCTAGGGTTACTATGCAAAATATGCATTACATGTCACAAAGAATTTTAATGTGAAGCATTTCGTTATTTTCGCATTGCCAGTCGGCTCACCAAAACAACATACAACGGCTGTCTTTCACAAAAAAGGAATTCTGAATTTTACTATTCTTAATTGGTCTACGGCAACGACAGGAACAAGTGCAAATCGCTGTTTACCGAGATGGCAAAACACTTCACAACAATTGAGCTTTTCAAATGGTACACTGCTGAACCTGAGTTACAATAAAGGCACTAACAGTTAAGTTTAACGAATTTTGCAGCCACGAAATCTACGACGGAAAACTTTGCATACTTTCACATCACTAAAGTTCACTTTTGTTTCCTACTATGTACCTTAGGCTAAGCCTAAACAACATGGAACATTACCGTAGAATAGAATTAAAGATACAGGCGAAACATGGTCAAGATTAAATATTTGAACTTGTATGTGTGCGCAAATTTTCAGTGCCAGCATGAGCAATAAAAGGCTTCTCTCTTCAGGCGAATACACTGGGGCTTTGTACTACAATCTATGCTAGGCCCTAATAAGAGAAGTAAATTTCACACATTATCAAACTGACAGCATGAATACAATCGATTGAACATAACTTCAGGGGGAAAAGGGGCCCAAGGGTTCAGGGGATTGCCTCACACTCACCTTTAAAAATTTCTGTAAACATGACCGGAGCCGTCGTCTTGAACGTCGAAGTGGTAAATCCTTGGCCAAGCTAGGACAGATATAGAAGCGATATCTGACATCACGTCTAACGCTAGGTGGGTAGAAATAATTAGTCGCTGGCTAACAGGAAGTCCAAACGTTGGCGAAAATAAAACCTACGGATGGTAACGGTAGAAAATAGCGAGTTGCTGGCCAGACTCACAGGTCGTCCTAGCGTTATATAGTATATATAGTACATATATATAAAAAGGAAAAGGTAAGTCACACCGCCTAACACCAACACAGTGCTTCGCACAAAACTGTTCATGATTTCTCACCTTATACTACATTAACCTCTTCAGATCTCTCCAGAACCCTCCCATCACCTTCTTCTAAAGAAACACAACAAACTTGACGTTGTCTTAAACAAAAAACCTCACATCAAATGCAAAAAATCTTCTCCTCCAATTCAATCTTAACAACGGACTAGATCACTCTTCTCCAATTCATGACGTCACATTACGTATTGGGGTTACCCTTTACGAATACGGTTCTCTCATTGGATAGTTCGAACTGCTTTCGAATCTGTCAACGACCAGACTGTAATTTTTTTTTCTGCTCGGGGAACGTGAACAAGAAATGGAAAACACGAGCATACAATTCCCCAAGCTGTGCTACGAAAAAAAAACTTGTGTGTGGCCTACGTGCGGTCTTTACGTACAGCATTTATACAACAGGCGTTCTCGGCATTTAAACATGCACTGGGTTAACAGGGAGTACCGGATTCGTACAGGGCAATTCCCATTACGTAATGTGACGTCAGGAATTGGAGAAGAGTGATCTAGAGTGTGGTTAACGAAGAATCAGATGAGAAGATTTCTTGCATTAGATGTCAGTTTTTTTCTCAACGTTTGTTTTGTTTTATCAGAGAAAGATGAAGGAATGTTTTCGAGAGATTTGAAGGGGTAAAATCTAGTGGGAGGTGAGGAATCATGAATAGTTTTGTGAGAAGCACTGCATTGGTGTTAGGCGATGTGACCAACCTTTTCTTTTTTATATATATGTACTATATATACTATATAACGCTAGGACGACCTGTGGCCAGACTGCCCGTCGAAACGGTGGGTGAATAAATCCGTGAACGTCGTCAAATATTGCGAAGCGTCTACAGGCCACTAGGGTGAAAAGGTGGGCGAAATTAGTGGGCCATCGGCTAAGTTACGCTGGTTCAATGTGTTGAACGATGTACTGTTCAGGAAACACAAGGCAAACTCGTCCATCCATTGGTACTGGTAGGCCAAGCCGGACAGATCGTCCCTCAGTAGGATACGCCAAACGGATGATGAAATTGACCGCAATCATCCAGGAATTTAGCTAAACCATTAACGGTTAAAATGAAGGTCCAACTGATTTATCAGGTCGTTGAACAGATGATGAAAGTGTTGTTTGAGCATCACTCGGAAAACCGACCTCAACTAGGCTAACATGTTATGTAAGATTGAGTTGTTGTCGATCCCGCTCGTCTACCATGTTGAGTAAAGAGTCACAACCAAGTGTGTTATGGCAGAACCCGCTCTTCCACCATGTTGGATAATGTGATGAAGCCCCGCTACTCCGCCATGTCGAGTAAAGTTGTGGAGTACGGGGATCCCGCGTACGGTAGTATCCAGAAACAAAAAAAAAAACAGAGGGAGAGTTCCAATCGATTTAATGATGATTTATTCGTTGATTAAGTTGCAAAAAAGATGATCAAGATTAAATCATTCTGCCGGCAAAAAATGGATTAATTATCTACAGCTAGGTTACTCAAGTGCTCCTCGTCTGAAGTCTGATGCACGAGTGTCATCCTTGCGACATCTCGTGCGAGATCCGAAGACCTGCAGTCCCTGATTGGTCAAAAGTTATGACGCACCCATGTAAATAACTATCATGATTTAAATGACCAATGAGGAGGCTGCAAAGGTGGAAATTGGCAACACCTTGAAAATATGGGTTACAGTGTGCACGTGGAACTACAGCGATGAAATATGTCACGTCCACCGGTAACACGTGACGGGAAACAGGAAGGGCCCTGGGAATCTAGAACAAAGGAAGGGAGAGTTGCTCGTAAACAACAAGATGGCGTCTGCTAAAGGTCATGGAGAGTGCACCATACTACATAACATTAAGTATTGTGAAGGGTAACGCTTGATCTACAGGAAGGGCTATTTAAACATTCCATCAGTACAAAATATCAAGGCAAAAAACATAAAGAAAAACAAAAGGAATCAGAGATAACTTGCAAACATTACATAACTTTTAGTGCCTTCGCTGAAAAGCAGAGGTATTTTTTAAGAAAACCTTGCTGTTCCTCAAAGTTGAAACTATGAATTAAAAATGTAGTTAGCATAAAATGTATAAAACAGTTAAAACAGAATAAAAAGTGTTCGTTATTTTTTTTCAGTTCCAAACAATACTTTGTACTGCATTGGGCTATCTGTAAAAATTAAAAAAAAAAATGAAGGACAAAGAGAAAAAACCAAACAGAACTATTCTTGTAGAAACAGAGCACACGATTACCCACGTTACAATTGGTCTCGTCTGGCTGAGTCATCAACACCAGTTTTGATGAAACGTGTGGTCGGTTCCAGACAGTGAACAATATGTAGTCGCGTAGTACTTGTGCACCCATGTTAAGAAAGTCGATAAACCATAGTCTACGCCAGCACTTAAATTCACTATCCTACACATGTTTTGCAAAAGTGTTGTCTGCATGAGTCCATAGGTTTCCCCTTGTCATGCACTCCAAAATTTCCAAACCAAGGCAGTTTTAATTTTGAGTTACAAGGAGTTGCATTTTTGTAGGGTTCACTCACCCCTAATTCACCGCAACATATCAGGAATTGCCAGAAATTGATCACCTTCAATCTCCCTCACATTTTCAACATTTTAAACGTTTACATATTATCCACGAGAGTCGTGGACTTTTGTTCACTACGGAGCAGGTTGTCATGACAAAATTTAGTCTCAACCCAACTTAAATGAACCACCTTCCTTATAGTACTTTAAGCAACCGATTTAGGGGCAAGATAAACGGTCGTCTGCAGCCTGAAAGCTCGCGGTTGAATGATTAATTGGAAACGCATACAACCTAAACCCAATTGAGGTGTTCATTTCAGTGTCGCACCCATGCTCATTTCCACTATATACTATAGTCTACAACATTATAAAAGTCCTGTAGATAGTCCTATCTATCACCTTCTGCAAAATCCCCAAATTTATTGTTGAACGTCATGGGTGTCACCAGACATTTTTAACGGGAAACGTATTTTGCGCGAAGAAGGAAGTTATTACCGCGTCAACGGCAATGCTCGGACGACAGCGAGAGTACCACTGCGTGGGTCCAGGGGCCCGCTAAAGGTCTCCTCGTGGGGGTCCAGGGAGCGAAGCCCTGGAAGCTCTGAGTAGTTAGACATTTCATATGCTTGTAATGCGGTGAAATATTGTCAATACTGCTAGTTTGGTTATGTCAAAATTATGAATTCATAAAGGTTCAGCGAAAAACGTGACCTATGGATAGGGATCAAAGAGAAAGCTTTAAATCGTAAAATTACAATGGCACCGTACGTTTTTCGTTTGAAGTTGGGGTGCTATTGTGAGATCCAAGTCTGGTGAAGGAAACCAATAAGAGCGGTTGTATTTAGAAGCAACCGAGGATTCCTAGGACAAAAACCCTGTAAAGCTCGTGGAAATATTCAAGATTTAAGAGGTAAAAATAGGGATACTCAAATAACAAAGCATGAGGAAATTTTAAGCCAAGTGGAGTCTGCAATGCAAAGGAATTACAGAAAATCTTTCAAATTTGCAATGAACAGCGCCTATTAAACTACTAAAGATACCAGGCTCTTTAGAACAGAACAATAGTTTGTACACAATGTGATTTTACCAAATGTACTTTTTACTTTCAACCTCTCTCTTTCAAGACCTAGAAGGTAGTTTCGTTTATTCCATTTAAAAAGGTAATGGCGATGGAAACGCTCAGCTTATGCACAGATAAAAGGAAAGTAATTTCCATTCCTACTACCTTTTCCATCCATTGTTGAAAATCCTGCATTCTGATTGGTTGAACACGGACCTGTTATTTCACAACACGCTGTAAATAAACGAAAACATAATAAAAAGATGAAATTTTTCACACATTTTCTGTGGTAGAATAGGAATAAACCTCACTTGTCTGTCTCATAAACCTCCTGACTTCAAACTAGCAACATAACGGACTCTGCTTTGCCTCGTCAGTTATTTTGCCAATTTGGATTCTCGACTGTTTATTCATCATATTAGTTAGCCAAATGCAATTTATTCTTCAAATATCGGTGCCATCGTTTCCTAAAGTTGAAGGGCCTATGACTCGGCAAATTTTGCTGGGATAATTACCTCTTCATAGTACTATCCGGTCAAGTAAAAAAAAAAAAACCTTTTTACTGACATGTGGAACCGTCCCCGTCAGCAATATCCAGCCATCGAAGGACCACCAGCTGAACTTAATCCTTTGATGAATAGATGTATAGCTGAACTTAATCCTTCGATGAATAGATCTGAGGAGTGGTCTACTGGAAGGATTGTCAAGAGAAGCACAAGACTATAGAATGGTCCTCCCTAGGCTCACCAGTGTAATGTTCATTCATCCGTTTCTGATCCTCTTTCTTTTTGGCAGCACCCTTGTGCTCCCTTATACTGTACCTCTACAGTTTACAGTGTACTTTAACTAGCTTTTCATTGTCAGTTGTATTCTGAGGATGGTCGAGGTCAGACCGAAAATTTAAAAAGAATATATACTGGAGTAATATGGAAAAGAAAAAATGAATGTCTTCATTCTTTCTGTCTTCCTTATGGTAAATTTAAGAGTCGGCATGGCTGCAACTTACAAGAAATCAAAACCTAAGTCAATATGAAAGTTTTTTTTCTAAAAGTCCCCTCGACTCTCTGGCGAAGAGCCAAGGGGCGAAAACCAAACATTTATTCCCGAAGGAGTTCTGCTCCCTTTAGGAGCTAAACGTCCCAAATGGACAGGTACGCCCTCTAAGGGCAAACATGTGTGGTCCTGCTCTAGACTAGCTGAATAGAACAAAAGCCACACCCTGGATGCAGTCAATATGAAATATCCCGCAGGTGCACTTCCCTCTGAATATCAAGGTACACTGAGTGTCACAAGCATTCCAAAGCTTACGATTGTTATGGTCAGGTCAAGCTTAGTCATGGTTCCTCCTTATTCTTGATCCAGGGTACAGCGCAGCTGTGGTTACGTAACGCGCATTTCTAAAAGCTTAGTGCAGCAAACATTCACATACCTTTGTATTGTAGAGAAACTTGTAGTGCGCGAAGGCAAGAGTGAGATCGTGGCATTCGATTAAGACTAATGCCTGAGGGAGTACGCCCAGCCCACGAGTCGCCGTTTAAGTTGGTTATCTTTGTGGAAATGGAGTTGTTGTCCGGATGACTTCTAACTTGCAGTTGTAGCCTTATTACTACTGCATTTAATGGCTACTCAGATTTAGGCAGTTAAGCCTTGTTGGTAGCAAATGGCTAAGTAGTTTTGTTCATCCCCAGAGATTCGTTGTATAGGGTTCATGCCCACGTAACAGTTAAATTTGTTAATATTTCGGCAAATTCTCTAGAAAATGTTAAAACGTCCTTGGAGAGACCCCGAGACAGGGACAGATATTTACCTGCATAACTGTTTGCATACCGCGAAGTTCCACAAGAGTCACAGGCATATTCGCCTTTTGAACTTTTGTATGAGCCGAAAGAAGGAGGGCCCATGGATATTCTCAGAGAGCTATGGACAGGTGAGATTAAGGAAGAGGAATTTTAAGCTACCTACCAGTATGTGATAGACCTAAAAGAGAGATTTGAGGAAACTTTTGATATGGCGCAAAGGGAGTTAGCTAGATCTGCTGGCAGATATTAGAAGCAACATGATACACGAACGAGGGACTGACGTTTCAAAGTCGATGACCTCGTTCTAATTCTACTGCCTACTGAACAAATTAATAATGCAGTGGAAGGGACCATATCGTGTGATACAAAAGGTAGGACATTATGACTATAAAGTTCAACTAGAGGATATATCGAAAACGTATCACGCAAACCTGTTGAAAAGGTATTTCACTCGTTCCGAAGTAGACATAGATGAAGTTGCGTCAGTGGGTCTAGCACTAAATGAGGCAGGTTCATATGTTGCAACAGACATGCAAGTGATTGACGATAAGGGGGCTCGATATTGTTTTGCCACCCAAAGAGTCAAGAGAAACTTATAAGGATGTTAATGTTAATGATCATCTATCTGAGAGTCAATCTAATGACGAAGTTGGTGACTGTTTTCGATTTATTTTAAACAAAGACCTGGTGAAATTTTTCGTTTCTTCCCTCTAAAATAGCACCAAGTAACAGTGAAAACAGTTTTAAACATCGTTTATGCCCAAGAAATAATTTATTAACATCAGTATTATAATAGATGTCCAAAGGACGGGATATTGATTAAAATGTAGAGCATGTCGATTGCACCTGGTAACACTACCTCAAATTTTAACACAAATGTTTTTGACCCCTTGTCATCATAGGGAAAAAAGACTTTACCTCACTCTGAGGTACATATGTATATGATACATGTTAACATATACAACATGTGAATAAATAGACTGGCAAAGTTTCTAGTTGCGGTAACATCGAGTGACCACGAAAACAACAGATTTGTGTCACTGCTTCCACAGCTTTTCAAAAAATATCGCAGTAGAAAATGAAGTAATAAATTTCAAAATCCTGAACGACCTTGAAGCCAAATTGAACTCAAAATGGATTTATTTTGAGGTATCACGCTTTTAATATTTAACGATCAGATGGCTAGGCTTTTGTGTTGCTACTGCAATATAGTGAAATTTGTATGAGCGATATTTACGGTCATTGACTATATATAATATACTGTAAGCGTCAATGCCTTCTCTGCGCTTCATGCAACTCAACCGCTAAAGGTGGCCGATCGATAAATTTACTTCTTAAATCCTGCCGGTGATCAAACTCCGACGTCTTCTTGGTGTCCCATACAATAATAATGACACTTTTTCAATCCCTTCGAATGTCTTTGGGAATAATTTCAGATGTTATTGAAAACAAAATAGTCGCTTAATCGGTTCGGTAAGGGCTCTATATTTGTCGACTGCTATCACTGCTTGCTGGCAGTTATAAATGACAAAGGTTTTGAGACCTAATATATTGTAACGAAAATACAGAAACTTGTCTCGTTTAGTTTCTGGAAAAGCGCCATCTGTCCCAAAAGAGTTTAGGAATGTCCTTTGCACTGTACACGTGGTGCCCCCTGGAGGTCCTCAGGTGTTTACTGCATGATCTATTTCATTTGTTTTAATGTTTATAACTGCAGCTTGGGTTAGGACGGGCTTATGGTCAGTTAGTAAAAGTTAAACCTTGGACCAAGGTTATAACCCCTCCGACCAATCAGGGATAGGGAGGGTTCCGTTACTGGGGGAAATTTGACATAAAAGCCAATGTTTTTAGAAACCGGGGGGAGTTTTTCGACCGTCATGGTTGCGCCAATACACCTTGTTCTGGAACCGTTATTTTAGAAAGTTAGTTTTATAAGTTGTGATTTCTGTGGAATCTGAGTAGAAACTTGCTCCAAGTAGCACCTTCTTCGTTTGGATCTCAAGTTAAACTTTTGGTGAGGAGCCCCGAGATAACATGGAGCAGTCGAACCTTTCCGTAAGTTACACCAATTTTGATATCGTAATGTTTAGTTGAGAGAACCAAGGGAGTATGTTGCTGCTCGTGCATGTCGTTTCAAGTTAACATTTCCTCAGCTATAATGTAACCACCTAGATGAGAGAAGAGGCCTACGAGAGAGAGGCTGACTTAATAGATTTATTTTAACTTTTAAATCGATGTGTTGCGTTGTTTTTGCCATGTGTTTTGTCTCGTAATTGTTAAGTCGGAAAAGCTTGGACAGCCGTAACGGCCGACGTTACAATATGTTTATTCATATCACGATTTACAGACTACCAACTTTGATTGGACTAAATATCGAGAAACTACTACATTTTATTCATCGTTAATGAGAGGATGAATAAAATAAAGGAATAACATAAAAATTATAACGTCATAGAAACCAATTGTCCCAAGTCTCTCGTTGAGAAGCGATACCTTTATAGACCGATAGAAGGCGTATTAGAAAAAAGGCCAAATACGGTGTGCAGTACTTTGCTGAAGAACTGGATTTGCGTAGAGGTAGTGTTGTCAGCTCCCCGGGGAACACTGACGAGTGACTTCGCCAAGTCTACGAGAAAACCATTCTTATTGGGCAAGGCCAATTTGTGCGAGACTGGACATTACGTTTAGAGGCCATCCCGTAAACAAAACACTGAATTCCCGCCGCTGTAATTTCTCGTACGACCATCTGATCATGATAGCTGGACATTTCAATAAAAATCGGTCAATATCCAGTACAGTTGAAAAAGACTGCAAGTTGTTTTCAAGGTGCAGTTAAACAATAAGCCTATTTGTTTGCACTGTTGGGGTACTGCGCGACATGAATGTGACGTTCTTTAGACGGAAAGAATATACTGGAAGATCAGCAAATTATAAATGATACCGGCAATTTATTAATGATATCAGCAGTTCATTTGCTGATATCACTATTTATTTGTTGATATAAGGAATAAGAAGTAAAACTGCTCGCGATACCGCTGGAATTCGTGGAAACTTTGTTGTGACTCATGAGTGGTTGTTGTGGAAAACAACTACCGTGTTCGTTTTTGGAAAATGGTTAAAGACAACATGGACGCAGGGGAATTTGTTCAAAAATTTCAATTTCTTCTGTGGTTAGATCGTTCCTAGCCACACTTATTACTATGTTTACTACTCAATTTGTTTATCAAGTGATTCTTAGATTTGTCGGTCACTTGCGGGTTCTATCATCGAATTCTGTCTCAGAGATGTACAAGTTGAGGAATAGTCCTGTTGTATTCATTTCAAATATGATCTTTACCCGCTTATCACGGGTATGGAATATTTGTGGTTAAAATTATTACTTCAGTTGGGACATATGGACCGTAGCTAATACTCACCATTGCTGGAACAATTCTCAAGAAAAAAATTGTGGTTGGAAGAAAATTGTGGAAGGGGGGGACAAAAAGAAGGAAAGAATTCTCCTGATCGACTTTGAAAAAGTCTTAAAAACTGCATAACATCTCTTCGGAGGTATTTGCATACTTTTTTCAGAGGTGTTACCAATTTGGTTCGATGGTCTTTTATTGATCCACCTAAACTCTAAAAAAATACAGAATGAAAAATGTGAGTTCAGTCCATTAGAGTATTATATCTCTTCAACAATAATGACACTCACTCCAAGAGGAGTAAAACTAACTCCAGGAAGAGTTAGTTAGTGAGTTAGTTAGATGAGGTTTAACGACACACCAACACGACTGTAGACTCCAGGAAAGGGGACAATTCCAACACTCTTTAACGAGTGCCTCCAAGGATTTCCCTTTTTTAATAGTGGTCCCTGCAGGCACTCTTTTAAGAGTTAACCTTCACTTTTTTTGGAGTGAATCTTCGCTCTTTAGAGGTGAGCTCCATAACCTCCGCCCTATCAAAAAGTGAAATTTTACTCATTTAATGTATAGAAATTATGCTACAAAAATTCCGTCTCAGGCTACGCCGGCAAAATCTCAATCCGGTGATTGTCAAAGTTCCTTAAGTTTTAAATTTTACAATATCACTCCCTCAAATTGATTAATGTCGTAAGTTGGTTTAATATCAGTGGCGTCGCTACTGGAGGGATGGGCAGGGGGCAAGTAAGCCCCACCCCCTGGGAATTTATTTGGGGAAATTTGATGAAATAAGGAAAATTTGATGAAACGATATGCCCCTTTTCAATTTCTCAAAATTTTTGTTAGAATAAGAAATTGTGAGACATTGCTCATACATAATTTTTATTTTCATGCGACAAATTTACCTGGAAGCAGTCTTTTATTACTTTAGAAAATTAACCCAGATTTCCTCAGTGTCGCTTGAACCGTCCCGACTCGCGTTCCTCAGAAATGTCCTCGCCGCGGAGCATATTGGATTTTCTCTTGTTTGCACGCGGGGTTATGAACAGTCCATTCCATTGCACAGGAAGCTGTTTTCAGGATTTGAACTACCACTGATACAGTTCAACTCACACTGAAATGTTGTAAACCCGATATATATGATAACCTTGTACCGGCGTATGATTATCTGCGAAAAAAACGAAACGAAACAAAACAAATTAGTTTAGGCTACCCATGAAATGGGAAACTATAACGGATAAGAAGGGGGGAGGACAAAATCAATCGGTTAAAGTAGGCCTTTGTACATATTTTTTGCTTTGTTTCGCAAAATATCATTAGCGTGGTGGGATATTGATATTCTGCGAAAAGAAACGAAACAAATAGTCCTAGGCCTGCCCTGAAAACATAAAGCACAATAAGGGTTTATTATGTTCTGCGAAACGAAACGAAAAGTTTCATATGGGAAGGATTGTCTCTGCAAGGCCCCTCAGTGATGCCAATTTTTTAAATTTCTACAAACAGGCAAATTCTGTCAAATTCCAGTTTTTACAAAGATAGCCTCTGTATCCCACTGGTGGAACCGATTACCTAAGGACACCTGGACTTTTTAAGAATTTTTAAAAGGCAGGACCCACCCCATAGACTCCTTCCCCGGTCGACATAGAAGTACAGGACGGTGACAAGGGACTGGATGGTGCGGTGAGAAATAGTTTGCCATTCATCATGCAAGAAATGTTAGGGGTAAAATCATACACAGATGGGATTTCGATCAGACACAGACAATTTTATCAATTCAGTGGATCTTTAATAAAACCAAGTTACTTAGGTAGACTTTTATGGCCCAGTTTCCAACCTATTGGATCAAGTCGAGCCGTCCACGGTCTTTTTGCAAGTTTCCAATGTAGCCAAGAGTCACAATAGAGAGGCATTAGCATTTTTTCAATTCGTGGTATAGTTTCCCCGAAAAGAATCAAGACCATTTCATATAGGTGTGATTGTACATTTCATGTGGTAATTTTCTGATAACTTAGCATGTTCCTGTTTTTTTTTTTTTTTTTCGTATTGCACACATAAGCTTAAAATAAAGACTGCAAGTTTAGATTCTCTATACAAGCACGAATACGCAATTTTTTTTGTCATCTGAGGGACCTGCTTTTTCGAAATGTTCTCTACGCTCCACGCCAACAAAAGGTAGTGCTTCCCTCAGTCTTTTGGGCAAAGTACTGTACACTTTGGAAGTCAAAGTTGGATTCTTCATATAAGTGTGGAAAATACTGTTTCCGGCCATCTGAGGGGTTTGATTTTTTCGAAATTTTCTTAGCGCTCTGCGCCAACCAAGAGTGGCGGCGCTCTGCTTACATAATCTTTATGACAGAATAACGTTTTACGGTCAAGACAAAACCGCAAATTAAAATGCCTCCTTTCGCGTATACCTATACCTATGCTCTTTAATAAAATATGCAAATTAAATTGCAAGTTTCACTTCGCAAGGTAGCGTAAATGGCATAAGAATGCATGTAAAGACACAAAACTTTCAGTTTTATCCTCATGAACCACCACAATTCAACTTTAACGCTTGAAAATGCAAAGCATTTCAAAGGGGGAGAGGTATCCCCCTCCCCTTTAACCCCTCCCCAGGATGGCGATCACTCAACAATTAATGCACCCCCCCCCCCCCCCTTCAGAGAAATCCTGCGTACGCCACTGCGTTGGTACATACAAATCAACCAGATATTGTTGACCTAAATTAATACACTAGGCGTAAGAGTTGTTATTTCCAATTCTTCTATGTTATACTTTAAGATTAAAATACAGTTTATTTTACATTATGACATGTTAATGTTCTTATACTTGTAAATTTTCATATTTTATATGAAATACATACACTTTGACCGGGAACAGTTTTGGGGAATTTCATAACTTTGAACCCTCTGGGAAATACCCTAGCTAGGCCACTGTTCCATCCAGGACAGTATGAACAACTCGTTCAACAACAAGCTACAATTGCTGTTTAGAATTGTGGGGCTCAGCGTGGGAAATAAAAGACAAGCTCAGCACAGCGTTGCACAGCGTTGACATTTTCGTCAGTACGTAGTACAACACTATAATTGCGTGGCCAAGTCGAACGAAAAAAGGGGTCTCAGTGCTACTTAACGGCAGATGAAAATGCTGATTTTTATACCTAACAGATAATTTAGGCGCAATCAACTGCACAAAACCGCACTTGAGATCCCTTCTTACGTTATGTTTGGATTAAGAAAGGGTAGTTTCACCAAATTTTCATGTGACCAAAACTTTGAAATGTGTGTTGTAGGTGCGGCATTGGTTTGTTTATCCCGACGATGCGCGCATGTGCAAAGCCACCAAAACGAATTAACAAAATAAATTTCCCTTTCAGCGATAGGACGATACCCATCGTCTCATCGGTCCCGTTTGACACTCAACTATAGAATTTTTCAATCTTTAATTTTCAAAATGCTTTAAGCCTGAAAGTTTCACAATGACTCCTCAAAAATATTTAGTACCATAGGGTGTTTAATACAGGACAATATGAACAGCTCGTTCAACCAGGCCCCTGGCAACTCCCTGGTTCAATGGTACGATACCCGTCTTCTCATCGGTCCCGTTACACTCAACTCTAGAATTTTAACCAGGGTATGCTTATTTCTTTATACAGGAAAGCTTCAAAGAGAGCCTAGATATTTATGACTGCATGTAAATACTTCTACACCACTGAACAGCATGAGTGTTTACAGTAATAAAATTCGTATGATTTTGTAAAAAATATGTCAAGGTCATTCCAAGAGTGAATTTTTGAAGTGCATGATGTTCATCACATTTTTAGCATTTTCTACATAAAATCCAAGTAAGTTTATGGTTATTTAAAAACCTGCAATCTACAAGCATCATTCAGTTTTTACGAAGGCTGAGACCCTTGATGACCCCTTGTAAAATATTTCAAAGGGCATCTTCCCTTGTCACATACCAGATCACACGTCAGCCTGTGTAGCACTAGCCAAAGTCTCTATCTCGTATAATTTGTACAGATTTCTATTGCAGTGGATCTAGATAACCCTATCTACATCCAAGTGAAGATCATCAGAGACACAATTCTCTGCAAAATAGAGAGCTTATGATCATGAATAAAGAATTTCAGAATGCAATAAGGACTCTAAAGCCTGTCCACACAGGATGCGTTCCGTTCCGTTCCGGATACGACACGGCACGTCACCTTTATCACATTGCACATAAAGGCCCGTCCACACAGGATGCGTTCCGTTCCGTTCCGGATACGACACGGCACGTCACTTTTATCACTTTGCACGTAAATCAATGGAACCGTCCACACAGGATGCGTTGCGTTCCGTCACGATCGATGCGGAAAAAAAGTTGACGTATCCTTCCGGATGCGTCAAATTTTGTCCATGTTCGTTCAGAAACAGGGTTGACGTAAGGACCCAACGCATCCTGTGTGGATAGGCCTTAAGAAACAGTGTTGACGTACCAAAGCATGCATCAACTTTGGTTTCTCTCATGTTTTTCTATCATGAAATGCAATTTTAAGGGATATGGATGCAAAATGGTACTATGTTCGATTTATATAAATAAGCTAGACTCCTAGGTTAGTACTTCGTAGCAGCAGTCACGTCTTCACAAATCAAATTCCTTTTTCACTAGCTTGTATTCTGCAGTGAGATTTTTAAGTTCCTTCTCGCACTTCACTTTGATGGGGCTTATATCTAGAGTGTTCTCATATGGTCAATGCAGACGGTTGTTTTCACTCCAAAGTTGCTGTAACTGTTAGGCCTAGTAGTATGAAAGTTGAAGTCAAACCTAGGGCTAGACTTGAAATCTGAAGCTGGTTAACGGTATGTAGGGTAGGTCTGGGGCTAAACCTACGCCATTCATAGGCTTGAATAACATTATGTGAAATGGCCCGTAGTAAAATTGCCTACCTTTACACAGTCTAAAACCCGACCTTTAGACAGTTAAGTCAGGTTTTTACTTCATGTTTGCACCTACAGTTTATAGCTACTACAACCTTAAAGTCAGTAAAAATATGATAAAACCCAGTAAGCATTGGATTGGCCATAAACTGTGGATGTTACAATCAATTAAAACCCGACTTACCACCCAAAAGTCGGGTTTTAGGCCTTTCAGTGGTAGGCAGGTTCAGTAAGGGCTATTTCACATAATGTAAAACCCAAGATATGAAACTGTGGGTGACTAACATTAGGTTAGACATAGGGCCTACCTATCTTACATATTAGTGCCCTTCAAACTTGGCGATTCTGAAGCACCGCCCAAAATACGTTCGTGAAAATTTCCTTGCCACGGGATAGGATTGGCCACAGGCCAGTGCAGAAACGGTTTGTGCGTCGCCCGGAAGTCTTCTAACGCCACACGTTCAACATGGTGCACACGACCAGTTTTTTTTAATTGAGATGCACTTGATGTGAATATCAGCTCAACACACATGAAGTTTGCCGTCGCGTCAAAATTACGCGTCTCACTTTATAATCGTTGCGTCCATATTCGTATCAGTTCGGTGTAAGTAACAGCCGAGCTCGTTGGTTTTTTTTTTTTCATAGTGTTGCAAGGGGATAACAGTACTTAAAAAATAAATTTGTTCCAAAATCTTAGATAGGCCTAGTGGATTAAAAGGGCAAGCGTTACAAGGATTGGGTAGCCTATTTCTCCAATTCTTATGTAATTCGGTGTCAGAATTTTAATATTCGAATGATGTTTTTTGGAACAAGGGATGCGCCTGTTCCAAGAACTTGATTGGTCTGTGCCATATTCTTTCCCCTCGCTTTCTTACGAAAAAAGAAACTTCCGTCCCTTGGAACGACAAGAAATCTCTTACCTTGGACTTCATATAGGAATTTCAAAGGATTGTGGCATGGAGTTTTAGTATGGTAATTTTTGTCAATGACATTTTACTGTAGCATAAAAACAGCACAGATAAAACTTCTAGCACATAAATAGTTCAAGTTCTGTAACCAACCTGTGCACATGTTAGCAATAAAAAGGCAACTCCGTGGATTGCCCTCTTGTTAAATTTTTTTGAGGGGGGGGGGACATAAAAATCAACATAATCAAACGAAAAGTGGACCTTAAAAACAGAGTAATATCAATAACATGCAAAACTTCTGCAATTTAAAATACAGCAATGAAAGAAGTCTAGGATATTATCCCACTTGCACTCTATACCGGCAATCTATCATGTCCGCTATTCCTATTTTACTTGAAGTAGTATTTCTCACCAGCAGCTACTTTACACTCTAACCAGAAAAAGAGAAAGGGGGGGGGGGGGGTAAGGTGGTTCACTATCTGACGTTATGTAGTGGGTAAACTGTCGTTTTTTTAAGTTAGGGAAAATACCCGATTTTGTTTATATGATATAAGCAAAATCTTTAATAATTCCACTCTTTTGGAGGAATGTGGTTTGTTTTCGTGTTGGCATTTAGGAGGTTTGTATAAACCAACAAGACCGGTTTCTGTTCTTTGCTCTATTGGCAGAACGTCATCAGTTTGTCAAAAGTATTATAATGCAGCTGTAAGCGCATTAAGTAAAATGTCGTCATAGCTTTCTTCTGTTTCGTTCGACTCCTGGTCTGGGGTTAACCTTGATACTACAAGCGAATCTTTACGATTTGGTGCCCTTTTATAGGTTATAATAGGACGGTCGGGAAACAGGCGAAACAGTTGCTGGTCACCTGCATTAAAATTCCGGTGCTTTATTAAAGCTTGCTTTTGGTGCCTTGTCTGGATGTGTGGAGTGTAGATTGTTCGAAAAAGAGTGGTGGCGCTGTTTTGCTCTAAGCAACAGAGACATGGGTCATTCTTTGTTTATAATCAATGCCGTTAGTGGCTGCGCTGATCTCTTTTGGTCAATAATTTCCCGTGAGAAATTTCTCTGTAAAAGAGTTCTTTTTCTCAATGAAATCATTTTCGTTACTGCAAAGCCGAGCAAATCTCAGGACTTTGTGTAAACTTCCGCGTCCAGAATGCTGCTAGATTGGGATTAAGTACCCTTAAGATTTTTAGATACGTGATCTCCTCCCCACAGACTTCCATGACTTCTATAGTAAATTTAATAGATGGATGAATTTCATTTATTTTGGCCACTAAACTCGAAAGTTCAAGTGCCGTTCCCTTGTAGAGAAGTAGAATGTCATCCCTGTACCGAAGCCATAATACATGGATACCACATCAAACAGAGTAATATCAATAACATGCAAAACTGCTGCAATTTAAAATACAGTAATGAAAGAAGTCTAGTATATTATTCCATTTTCACTCTGTACCGGCCATCTATCGTTTCCGGTATTCATGATTTACTTGTTGAAGTAGTATTTCTCCTCAGCAGCTACGTAATTTACACTCTAACCAGATCTGGTTAGAGTGTAAAGCCAAAAGGCTTAGTGATTCCTTGCCGCTGTTATTTAAGCCCTTTGTGTCAAATTGAAAGTGCTCGGTAATATATATTTTTTTTTCAGATTGACAGTGCTCGGTAATTTACCCACAAAGAAAACATGAAAGGCATCCAATTCATACATTGAGATCCCAGATGACCTTTGACCATCTAGAACTAGGGTTCGACTCACGATATCATATCCACATACTATGTATGAAATTTTGCAGTATCGAAGACTCCAACCATGGGAAATTTGTGTAAATGTTTATGGAAACGTTGACCCCTTGTGACCCAAAGTGACATTTGACGTCCACCGAAAATTATAGGGATCATTTATTAGCCATGCATCATCTACATGTCAAGTATGAGGACCCTACAAGTTACCTTCTGGTAAAACTATGCAAGCAAGTTTGGCAGACTTTGACACCGCTGACCCCAAATGACCTTCGATCTTCACGAAAATCTCGGATCACCATCTCAATACGGCCAACTCACAGAACAAAGTTGGACTTAGTCACATGCACTTTTCTTGGATACTGTGATTACTAGGTTTTGATGTCTTGACCTCTCATGACCTTAAACGACCTTTGACTTCGAGAGGGAACATCTACTTTATACAACCAACCCACACACCCAAAACTGAGCATAGCCACCTTCCTTGAAATACCGTGTTTACAAGCAATTTCTAAGGAATTTACCATTTGACCTCTTGTGATCCCAAATGACTTTTGACCTCTATGAAAATCAACAGACATCATCTACCCAATATGACCAACCCACACACTTAATATAAGATCAGTCACATGTACCGTTCTTGAGATGAAGTGTTTAAAAAGTTTTGACCTTTTGACCTCTAGTGACCCCAAAAACCCTTTGACCTCCATCAAAAACAATAGGGATAATCTACTGACATTGGCAAATCCACACACCGAATATGAGATAAGTCACACGTACCCTTCTTGAAATATCGTGTTGACAAGCAAAAGCGTCACACACACACACATACACGCACACACACTTACATACACACATGCGACATCACATAGATTCCTTTTGCTGACGCAAGGAATGAAATCTTGTTTGGTTAAAAGGTTAAAGCGTTGGGCAAAATACAAAATGGCCAACATGGGCAAATTATTGCCCAAACAAATGGGTTAACAACTGTACCCATATTGTTGGGCAAATTAAGGTTGGGGAACATCCATGTGTTGGTAAAAGGTGTTGGGCAAGTTTTAAATTATCCAACAATTGGGTAAAATGTAATTGACCAATCAGATGATTAGTAAAAGATCAGTTCCGTACAGTTTTACAGATAATTATTGAAATATAAGTGGTTCATTATAAGAACTCATGGTTGAATACTGTTGTATTTGGTAAATAAAAAGCTAACGGTAGAATGGCAAAAAAATCTGGACGAAAGTACTTAAAGAACGATGGTCGGATAGAAAAAAAAGTTTCCTTTTCTTTGTAATCAATGGGCGAAGAAATACAAAGTTCACGATTTGTTCTGTTACTCTAAACTACACACTTCACTGTTTTCTTACCAAGTGCCTCGTCGCTGGTGCCCTCAACCACTTTTGGAGGACAAATGGTGTATGTGTTAGTGTACTTTGTTAAATCTCCGTCTTATCCAAATCAAATAATTCTGCATCGGATTATATTGAAATCCAAACAAGCACCCAACAGTACAGCTGTTGGACAAGCGTTTGATGGGTAAAATTAGTTGAGTGGAATGGTAGTGTAATTTCTCCTGCCCATCTAATGAGTAAAACACTTAACCAACTTAGTTGGGCATTTCTTTTACCCAATTCCGGTCGGGAGGCATATCGAACCAACGGTTGAGAGTGTACGATGGTTACCAGGATGGCAAGAATTTCCTCAAACCCCTTGTTCATACTTATGCATAATCAAAATGTTTTAATAATTTGAGATAGCCATGATAAAGATTGCAACATCACATCCTCACATACGCACAAAAGGATATTTCCATTTGCAGGTGGGCTGAAAGGGTAGGGGCAGTTGTCCCAACTATGTATTTAACAATCTATTTATCAATATGATATGGAAAATTTACACCTTTCTTGATTTTTTTTTTCAAATTGGAGTGTTATGAATAGTTCAAATCAAAGGTTAAAAATAGACACATAAACAAAATATCTGTGCACCTGCTGAGTTTAATGTTTGACGAGATGTTTGACCTGTAAATATGTGTGTTCTGTGACAGTGGCGTAGCTAGGATTTTTTCCAGAGGGGGGCAAAGGTATGGAATTTACCAAAAACTTTTCCCGGTCAATGTGTATGTATTTCATATAAGACTTACAAGTATAACAACATTACCATGTCATCCTAGAGTATAACATAGAGCAATTGGAAATAACAACTTTTAGTATATTATTTTGGTCAACAATATCTCGTTTATTTGTATGTACTAACGCAGTGGCGTAAGAAAGATTTCATGCAGAATGGTCTAAGGGGAGGGTTATCCGGCAATTTTTTGACCTTTTCAAGGAGCCTGAATGCTAAATGGTGCAAGATTTTTAAACTTTGACAGGAACATTGTTACAAATTGAATCGTGGTGGTTCATGAGGAAAAACAAACTTTTGTGTCTTTACATGCATTTTTGTGCCATTTATACTACCTTACAAAGCAGTGGCGTAGCTACTGGGGGCATGGGGCAAGTTCCTCCCCCCCCCCCCCCCGAAAATAATGTGGGGAAATATCGGGGAAATTTGATTAATTTCCTTATTCCAAAAAATTTTCTCAAAACTTTTTGTGAGAATAAGAAATTGTTAGACATTTCTCATACATAATTCGTATTTTCATGCAACAAATTAACCCACATTTCATCAGTGTCGCATGAACCGGCCCTCCTCGCGATCAACGGGAACGTCATTGGAGCGAAGCAGATCGGAATGTTCTCTTGTATACGCCCGGGTATTATAATCAGTGCATTTCAGTGCACAGGAAGCTGTTATACAATACAAGAATTTAACAACAGCTGATACAGTACAACTCACACTGTAAGGCTTTAAACACGAACTTATCCCCTTGTACACAGTTTCTGTGTTGTACACTTTGGGAATTCAGTAAAAGGATGTGAAACTGACAAGTCACTTACGTAGACCCCCGAGGTTAAATTTTCCTATAAGCTAGTAACGGGAGGGGTTTAAACTATACCGGTTTTACTCTGCGTACATAACGATGTATTGGGCTGAAAGAATCCATGGCCAACGATAAACTTAACGTTAGTCTAGAAATTAGAATGAACGGGATCCAAAGGCAAAATGATATTTTGTTACTTAGCCTTATTCTTGGGGGCTTACAGGTTAGTTCGGGAAAAAAGGCTTTCTGCTCACTTGGGGTGAAACAACAAACGGGTCCATGAGTACCTTGCAACCCTCTACATTTAACAGACTGCTATTCTAACAGGATATCCTGTGTGATCGAGCCACTATTAGGCCTCCTTCAGTGGCGTACTAAGGGGGGATCATTGGGCCACCCCCCCCCCCCCCACAGATGCCATTTTTTCTTTGTTCTTAAAAATACGGAGTCAAACTTTAGTAACACAGATTGTACTTCAAAAGATAGCATATGTGACACCAGATTGCATATTATGACACCCAATTTTTCAAAAATTTTCAAAGGGTAAGGATTGGCTCTGTAACGCCTCTCAGTTATGCCAATATTTTTAATTCCTACAAATAGGCAAGTTCTGTCAAATTCCAATTTTTACTTAAAGAGGTGGACTCTGTATCCCACTGGTGGAATCGATTAAAATAAAGACTACATGTTTAGATATTCTTTTCAAGCATGAATACGCTATTTTTGGTCATCTGAGGGGTCTGATTTTTCGAGAATTTTCTTCACGCTCCACGCCAACTAATGGTGGTGCTTTGCTCAGTCTTTTGGGCAAAATTATATTTTGGGGGTCAAATTAGCTCTTAACTCTCTGATCACTTTGCGGTTTGCGAACATATTTTGAAGTGAGCATTTCAATGCAAACGATAAGAGAAGATAGCGACTGGTTTGATTCTTCATATAAATCCGGAAAATGCTATTTCCGGCCATCTGAAGGGTCTGATTTTTCGAAATTTTCTATACGCTCACCCCAACCAATGGTGGCGCTCCGCTTAGATAATCTTTATGATAAAATAACGTTTTGTGACCAAGGAGCCTCAATCCTATACCGATCAATGCTCTTTTATTTTTTTATCTTTGAATTTGCTACTCGGCGAGGACACTTTTATGGAACGCCATAGGGCCGGTTCATGCGACACTGACGAAATGTGGGCTAATTTGTTGCATAAAAAAACGAATTGCGTAGGGAAATGTATAATAATTATTTATCCTAACAAAAATTTTGGGATATTTTTTGTTAGGATAAGGAAATTCACCATATTTCCTCAATTTCATCAAATTTCTCCAAATTATTTTCTTGGGGGCAACTTGCCCCCTGCCCCCTGCCCCCTGCCCCCCCCGCAGTAGCTACGCCATTGTCCTGTGGAACTAAACTCTTATGAAGTAATGCAGCAGGATCCTATGTACATTAAGGGCTCTTTCACTAGCCTATAAAAGTTTTTGTTGATTACAGACATGCTCCTCAGAATAAAATGGCATCTCTGATTGAAGAACATACATTAAAACGACTTCAAATCTCCAACAAAATAAAAACGCATTAATATGGTGAATTGACAGCCACACCGACAATGTCAACAAATCTGCCGAACTTGAATGGACAAGGATCTAAAAAAAAAACAGAGACATAGTTTTCCATTCCGCATTATTGTATTGTTTTCTCCTGAACAGGTACAATGATATAACTTTATCACGTTCGGTACTAGTTAATTTTATCTGCGACGTATCCAGTATAAGAAGGATGCACGTGACCCCTAAGTTAGTTCAGGGACGTCGAAGATGATGTTAAAAGAATGAAGACCTCCCCCTTAAAATACATAATTAAGAAAGGGCCAATATCAGTATAGCGCTACTCACACGAATGGATAGAGTTTAGAATGTGTATTCACCAACATTTACGGGTAGATGCAGTGTATACCTCTATGGTAATCACTTTGCAAGTTTGGATAGGCTATAAATGATATAGGACATATCGGCTGAAACTTTCGTTGGCTACCATTGTAGGGATTTGTGTTCCAAAAATTCTAGTCTAAGGATATAACCGAGGGATACAGGGAATCCATTTGTGGGGGAAGGGTCAACAATGTATCCCAATTTTTACTTGTTCTGTATTCATATTCAGGACCTTAGCAATTGATTTCATGTTGTTATGAAAATGGAACTTATTTCTGAAAGTCCGTAAAAGTTGTTACTGAGTAAATTGTTAAACTTTGAGTTAACGACGAAAATATAAACCAAAAGCAAATGGGTCATCAGTAAGAATGTGGTAAGTAATCTACATTGACCATTAAATGTGACGAATGTGTATGAATTGTAAGTTCCTTGCTACAATGTTTTGGCAAAGACTTCGTGTTTGTTTCTCTTAGATGACTAAGCACTACTGAAGCAAAATTTATGCAGGGATACGCTTCGCGACAGATTAAATAACATAACACCTATTGGTTTCTACGTAACCCCCAAATTTTCTCTTTAGTTACCTAGGGGCGTCAGGGAAGAGGTACGGGACCTCCCCCTACATTTGTAAGAAAATGTGAAAAGAGGGGGAAAAGAGGGGAAACGAAGAAAAGGAACACTGAATTTTTCCCGGAAAACGTGAAAAATTATGTTATAATAGCAAGCAGTGGCTGAGGAAAAATAACTATAATTTCTCAGAGCAAGAAAGTTATTAAAGACAATATACGGACGTGGAAGAGTTTGTTCACGTGGCTGAGTTTACTCTTCAGTAAGATGATCGTTGCTTACACACGAATCCTGTTTCCAGCTTGAGTAATTATTAGATTTGTCGGCCTTTTTTGAGCCATTCCTGATTTCTGTCATGTACCGGAAAATAGTTCTTTTCAGTTCAAAACATGAACGTTTTCTAATTATTATTGGTAATGAAACTGTTTGAAGCCATGTGGGATATTTTAATCAAAATTATTGATACAATTACGGCTGATGGACCGTAGCAATTTACCACCAATGCTTAACTGTCGGTTTCTTCTATATCATATGGTCACCACACTTTATCAGTGCGTAATATCCTTTAGATAATATCTCAGGAAAATCTGATAAGAAACTCAAGGTTGGAAGAGAAATTGTGAAAGTATTTCAAGACGATATGAAGAAAGAGAAACAGAATTCGCTTGATAAACACTGTGAAAGAGTTGAAAAGTACATAACTTCTTTACGGTTTCTTTTCGAAGGTATTTAACGTTTTTGCATGAAGGTATTACCATTTTTGATCCATGGTCTGTTATTGATACGCCTAAGCTAAAACATGATCCTTCAGGAGAGATATATACTTCTAGGCACTTGTAACCAGGAAACTACAAAATCTGAATACACTGATTTTCAAAAGTGCTCTAAACCTTAAATTCCACAACGGTGTCTGCAAAATGCTATAACACAGTACAATACTAGGTCATGTTTAACTCTTGTTCAACAATCCCTTCAACAATGGTGCTATACCCATCGCCCCATCGCCCCATCCTTCGCCTTTGACACACAACAATAGAATTTTATCGATGTCGTGGTTATCTTTCTATATCATAAAAGTTTTATGAATGTCTAGATATTTATGACCACGCGTAAATACTTGTAAACTAAGTAAGAACGTGTTTTTTATACTAATACAACTCGAAGAATTAAAAAAAACTATGTCAATGTCATTCCTATTGTTACTGTTCTTGGAGTGCATAACGTTCATCACATTTCCAACCATACATAAACATAAAACACAAGTAAAGTATGTGCTTACCTAAAAACCTTCAACCTACAAGAATCATTTAATTTTTACACCGAGATCTCAACTGGTGGCGTCATTTATGGGTCCCCTTTTATAGACATTTAAAATGGCATGTTGTTTTGTCACATACCAGATCACACGTGAGCTTTTACAAATTAACAAGTGTCAGTATCTGGTCGAAAGTTGGTTAGTTTTACTGAATAATCCGATGTCCCTACAATCAAAAATAATCTGAAGCACTCTACTCAGACTGCAAAAATGAAAGCTTGGATAAAGGGTAGAGAGTCTCAGAATGGGTTGTTAGCACGAATTCTATGGGCATATTGGCGCAATGGGGCAGAATATATATGCTGCTGGTTTCAGGATTATTTAAAGGTTATTCAGCGCCGAACCGTGTTTTAATGGATAATGCAAAGTTGGATTAATGGAAGCGATTCACAAAGGCGTGGCCCGAGTGCATCCAGCGATTGCATTAACCCCCGTGCGGCATTGATAAACCCTGTTTGTTCATACACAGCAAGATCCCTTTTTAACAAGACTGAAAAGACAGAAAACGTCGTTTCTAGATAATCGCATTTTTTTATTTTAAGTGAAACTTTATAAATCCTAATAACCGTCGGTTACAACAAATGTTCTTGCACAAATAATAAGGTATACCATTGTACAAACTGGATTCAGTAGCAATATCTAATTATCCATAAACCATAAATTATAACAATCATATTACTACGTTTGAGAAAAAATACGCTGTTAATTAAAAACTTTAGCAATCCAAACAAGGACCAAAAATTACACTTCGGGATTATGAAGAGAGAAAGGATTCCTAGCAACCCCACTCAGGACTCAACAATGAATTTCACATGCAATTTAGCGGGGTAGCCTAGCATCCTTAGAAAGCATGGCACGTAAATATGCTTTTAATTTGGGTACACGAAAATATGTGGCTTTTACTATAATGATATGTGTACATACGTATAGTGAATTTTGCTGCTTAGGTTCATACATGGGCTACATACATTTACATTCACAGCATATGAAACGAAGCTGGTATTTTTACACTGTGAATGTTAATGTGAGAGAAGATGATGTTTGTGTGGACTAAGCAAGCTATGTCACGTCTAGTCTGCATCATATCTCAAGTTCTAATCTGATTCTGAGCTGAGGAAGTTGAATAAGGTAACCTACCTTGCAGTAATAGTAGTAACGTTTAAATAAGACTTAACGTTGAAGGAAAGCCTCAGGCCGTCAAGCCCCCGTCATATTGAGGCTTTTCTAGGTTAACATTAGAAGAACGATTGTTTAAAGTTCAACTTTCAATGCCAGCTTTACAAAGTTACACTACAATGTTCATGTTACTTGGGCTACCAAGGCGTATGCTACGTGGAAGTGACAATAGCATTAGCACTAACTATTACTTGCGTAATAGTTGATCCGAAGACTCTCACTGAGAAATTTCACCTTTTTCAGGAATCTTTCCATGTAATAGTTGATCCGAAGACTCTCATTAAGAAATTTCACCTTTTCCATGAATCTTTCCATGAACCAGCTCTGTATCACTTACCTGTATTGCTGCGACTAGTGAGCAGGTCGCATGCACTATATCAGGGCATAGCCGCATTGTTCACACCTGATATAGAGAATCATGCAGCCTAGCCGTAGTCGAGCTTGTATACATGCGTAGTGCTCAGTGTGCGAGTTTAAGGCTGGGGCTTATAAAATGTTTGGATGTGAATCTTCGACTTGTAGCGGTCCTATCCTAAATGAGAGCTCAGTCAACGGAAAATTCTGATAAACAACACGGATGGCCTGGTCAATACTACATGTAGTTAGCTAATCTCACGCCAGCTTCTAGGCTGTATTATACTAGAAATTTGAGTGTGAAACTTTTCCTTGATAGGTCTGTATAACCTGGATGGATCTTTTGTCCGGGACGCCCGGGTCTATTACTCAGGTTCTTTGTCAAATGACCCGGACGTAACTTTTATTTGCAGCCTTAAGGGCCAGTGATCATCCCACCCCAGACTGATCGGACTGCAATTTTTGTGGAGGTTAACAGCAATCCTCAATGGGCTTGGCTCTTTAATTGGCTCTACCTAATTCAAACACAAATGTAGAGTACCAAAGCTAATTTTTCACAGCATTAATAATGGTGTTATCCAACTAGTCTAACGTTGTACAGTGCGAATGCTACTATGCTTCGCGATTTAGCGGAATTGTTGAGTGTGCTTACCAAGTAACTGATGCTCGCCCATCCTTCGATGGACTTAACATTCAGCCGAGCTTTCGTGAGATTTCCATTCATAACAATATAAATGTTTCAGTCCTCGTATCTACTTAGTTGTTCCTGCAAATCAATAATTGCTTCTCAGCTTTTTGTCACTAAACCAAATTATTTCATATGATTAACTGTGTTCAGAAATTACGTATAACATTGTAATGAATATCTCACTGCTAAAAACCACCATATTTAACCAGATCGATGTCTTCAAAAAAAAAAAAAAAAATAACTTGACCTCAACCAGTTCCCAAATGCATTGTTTGTTGGTTGTAACGGTTTATACTCAAGGTTATATCATAATATTGTTTTCCAACAGGATCTAGACACAATTCCCAACCAACATGTCAAAGCTAGTCCCAGATGTGTAAAGGTATGTTGAGGTGTTAATTGCTATGGAAACTGCCGTCTACTCGGAAGAAACTAATTTTTCCCCTAGTATCAAAAACCTTGAGCCTAAGAGTACCTTTTCATACTCAGTAAATTCCCAACTGACATTAGGCAAGTAAAAAATCTAGTTCATATGCCTTTGGTAATACGTTCCAGACCTACTCTTAGTCCTGGTATCTTAGCCGCCTGCATGCACTGTAACGTACTTGCGTATCACGGAGGACGTGCAGATTGGGAGCCAAATGTGATTTCCCTAGAGAGGCCAAAGAGGTACACTCAGATTCTCTACAGTACCTGAATTAAGATGTATTTTGGGTAATATTGTATTTGGATTTGGCGTATTCATCCGTCGATAAGTGGGCAAAGACATTGAGGGGAGGCATGCAGTACGTTGATTGGTCACCAGCCTGGGGGAGGGGTTGAAGGGGAAGGGAATAGCCCGTCCCCTTTGAATTTTTTTGGCGTTTTCAAGGAGCCTAAATGCAAAATGGTGACAGAAACAGTGTTAAAAGTTGACTTGTGGTTGTTCATGAGGATAAAACAACGGCACCTTTTTGTGTCTTCGCCTCCATTGAATATGCCATTACCTTACCTTACGAAGTAAAACTTGTCATTCAACATTGGCATCCTTCAGGTTAGGAGTCAAAATAAAAGAGCATCGATTGGTATAAATGCGAAAAGGAACATTTTAATTTGCGGTTTTTCTTGGTCACAAAACGTTATTCTGCAATATAGATTAAGTAAGCGGAGCGCCACCATGGTTTGGCGCAGAGCGTAGAGAAAATTTCGAAAAATCAGACCCCTCAGGTAGCCGAAAATAGAATTTTCCAGATTTATACGAAGATTTAACGAGTCACTATCTTCCAGTTTGTTGTTTGCAATAAAATTTTTACTTCAAATATGTTCGCAAACTGCAAAATGACCAGAGAATTAAGAACTACTTTGATCCCCAAAATGTAATTGTGCCCAAAAGACTGGGCGAAGCGCCACCATTATTTGGCGCGGGAGCGCAGATAAAATTTTGAAAAAATCCATGCTGTGTCGTCGCTTCTTGGAAAGCAACATAGATACCCCAGTACATCAAAGGCGGTATGGTAACTACTGTCTGAATTTGAACCATGATCTGTGACGTCAAATGAGCTATGCTTTCATTGTGTTCACACTGTGTGAAAAGCAATTAACACATGCTGGCTGACCTGTTAGCTAACCCCAAATGTTATGTAACTTTTTGTGTATTGGAACACATCTTTTACTGTCAATCAATAAATCAGATATGAAACTTAATTTAATCAAGTCTGCATGTAGTGGGCTTCTTTTCCTCCCTGAAGTGATTAGAAGTAATCAGGCAGAGAGGAAGAATGCAACAAAAAGGAAGAAGGAAAATTTCGTTATGTCAGACACTTAAAATGGCCAAAAATTGCGTATTCATGCTTGTTAAGAGTACCCTTTTTTTTACCAAAACCAACTAACTTACTTACTTGACTAAATTAAAGATCCGCTGGTTTGATGATGTGACTAATTGAACTCTGTTAATGACTTTTCCTCCTAGCATCTCTTGCGTGATAAATGGGAAACTATTTCTCACCGCACCTGAACACCGTCCGCTCCCCTGTCCCCGTCCTGTACGTCTATGTCGGCCGGAAAAGGAGTCTTAGGGATGGTCCCTCCCTTTTAAAAATTCTTAAAAAGATAAGTGTCCTTAGAGGCAATCAATCGGTGCCACCAGTGGGATACAGAGGCTACCCTTTTTAAATTAAAATTCGTATTTGAGATAATTTGCCTATTTGTAGGAATTAAAAAGAAATTGGCATCTCACTGAGGGGCTTGTAGAGACAATCCTTCCCCTTTGAAAATTTGTTGAAACATTAAATATTGGTGATCTTGCATGCAATCTGTAGCCCCGTACGCTATCTTTTGGAGTAAAATCTGTGTTAATAAAGTATGCCTACGTATTTTAAAGATAAAAATGGCCAAAAAACATGGCATCCGTAAGGTGGGGGAGGGGAGATTGCCCATCCCCTATACCCCTTCGTACGCCGCTGAAAGGAGGCCTAATAGTGGCTCGATCATACAGGATATCCTGTTAGAACAACAGTCTGTCTAGTGTAAAAGGCTACATTCACGGAGTAAGTTCTAAGACAAGGTATTCATGGTCTTTTTCATGGTTACACTCCAAGTGAGCAGAAAGCTATTTTCCCGAACCAGCCTGTAAGCCTCCAAGGATTAGGCTAAGTAACAAAATCTAAGTATGACCATTGATCCCGCTCATTCTAATTTCTAGACTAACATTATGTTTATCGTAAACCATGGATTGTTTTAGTCCCATCCATGGTTATGTACACAGAGTAAAATCGGTATAGTTTTAACCCCACCCTCACTAACTTTTAGGCAGTGTAACCTCGTGAGTAGACGTTAGTGTTTTGTCAGTTTTTACATCCTTTTACTGAAATCCTAAAGTGTACAACCCAGATAGCCTACTGTGTACGAGGTAATTAAATTCATAAGTTGGGGTTTACAACCTATCAGTGTTAGTTGTACTGTTTCAGCTGTTGTTAAATTCCTGAATAACAGCTTCCTGTGCACTGCAATGCACTGGTCATAACACCCGTTCGCATACAAGAGAACATTCAATCTGGCGCGCGGCGAGGACATTTGTGTGGAACGCGAGTCGGGCCGGTTCATACAACACTGGCGAAATCTTGGTTAATTTGTTGTATGAAAATACAAATTATGTAAGAGAAATGTCGCACAATTTTTTTTTTCCAACAAAAATATAATATTGAGAAATAGGAAAAGGGCATATCATGTCATGAAATCTCCCCATTTCATCGAATTTCCCAAAATTATTTTCCCGGGCAATTTGCCCCCCCCCCTCCTCCCGGTAGCTACGCCACTGGGTATATCCCCATGAAATTGGATGGGGGGAGTTCTGTACACTGTAACCTCCCATAAATACCAACCTTCGTATTGAGAAACTATGTTAAAAGTTGGGTATGCTATTATGAAAACTTTTTCAATAGAACGGAAAACTAAAAGATAACAAAAATTCACGCTTTTAAATGTAAGATAAAACCGTTTCACTAAAGATAGAAGGGAACGTATGAAATGTGGCTTTCAGCGCCGCAAGTCACGTCCCCAGAGAAATGGCGTTCAAAATTAAATAAAAATTCGGAAAATCTGGTTGCTTGCCCCCGCCCCCCTACCGGAAAAGTTTAGCTACGCCGCTGCTCAATGGTGTTCTTTTTACTCGATTCGAAAACTTAATCCCACTTTTAAGCCAATCAGGCAACTTTTACTTTTCTATGCTTTTTAGATAGGACTTTTTACCTCTTTATGACATACGCTTCTGACAGTTGCTTTAATATCAAGTTAGATAACCCAGAGTCACTTCCGGTGATCTCGGGAGTATTTTTAGCCAAAATGTTCTTTGTACTCTCCGCGCCAACAAAAGGTGGCGCTCCGCATAGAGAGGGACACCAACTATACCCCCCCCCTCTCTCTCTCTTAAAGACGGAACGCCGCCTATGATCTTCAATCAAACCAGTACGATCGATATCACAACAGACCGAACACACTCTTTCACTTGCAAAGAATAAGATATATTTGGAAATGACTCGACCGGAAGTTTGGCTTAGGAGACTGATATTCTAACGGATTTATTGAGTGGAAAGTCTGCGAGATCATATCCGACTTTTCCACCCTTTTGACTAAATAACGTATGGAAGAAAAGAAAAGTACAATTCCATAACTACTAGACTTCATACAATAATGATAAGAACTAAGTTACACGAAATGCAATTAAAGATCTAATATCTCACCCAAACGATTTCAATTCTCCTTACCTACTTACTAAAGCTACCCTCACCACAGTCACTGTCTAAAGCTCATTCCCACCAAAACACAATTTCAGTTTATTTCTTCAGGGTCAGTAGACGAGACGCAAATGTATAAGTAAACACTATCAGTACAAAACATGCGGTGTCATAACAGCTTCAGTAACTTGTATTTTTTGAACTTGCCGTCAATCAAAGAGCTGTCCAAATGGTGAATTTCTTTGGACTGCTACAAAAATTGTAGTCTGGGTGAGAGCACCAGGCCTTTTTTATTTCATTCTTTGAACCGCACTGCTATTGCAATGGGGTGCCTTTTCGCAATCTTTTACGCATGGTTCAAATTGATCCATATAGGTTATCACAGTTGAAATACCTTCACATCTTTTGACATTAACATACCTTGCATAAAGTAAACAATATGCTCGAAATGACTTCATACCGAAAGAGAATAATCACAGACCGTTTTACTGGTGGATATCGAGTGTATGTTCTGAAAGAATTTATTGCAGCAAAGATACGTGTTTCCACACACAAATTAATGTCATTTAAACAGGTAAAAGTTGATCGTGATCAAAGTTGAGCCAGTAAGTAGTTTATACATTTCTGATAGCCCGGATGTGAAAATCAGACAGTCAATAAGTTAATTCTAGGTGAACCGAATTGTCTCAAAGATCACTGAGGTTGGGGTGACTGAGACTATAGGAAGAGAGATGTTATTAATCCATTAAAGCGTCCACTTGTATAGTCTTGAAACATTATAACTGCAATTATAAAAGAAGATCCATCTAAGTTACCATAATCCCGATATACCTGTGAGACTTCCATAGATTTGCAAATACCCTTCCACTTTTTGTACTTCTGTTCAGCAATTTCTTAAAGTGAAAACCTATATGGGCGTACTAGCTGGCTCAGGCCAGAGAGCTGTTCATTGTAAGGTATTTATCACATGGCCCGGAATAAGGCTTAGTATAAATTGTTCCCTCTGATGAATAGTTTTTGCTTGAATTTAATCATCAACGGAAACAGGGTAGCTGCAATCAATAGGACCTGAAATGTTGGGTGAGGGTATTTTTAAAGCACTGGTCACGTGTTACATCTCCACAGGTAAACATGGGCTATTGATGAAGTGAAGCCCCAAGAGACTGACCAGTGCTTTAAAGACATTTTCAACTCTGATCTTGTGTTCTGGAAATGTCAGGAGACATCATGAGATACGCTGAGATTTCCCTACTGATGAGTCTCCTAATTCTACACGACAATATGACAGGATAGCGAGGGAAGGGTTGATCTTATCGCCATAATGGAAAATGTGTTGCCCAAAAGGTATCGTCATCCTTGCATGAGACGACGTCGAAGTTTTTATATGCGCATGCGTCAGTGACCTTTCTGCTCAGGTCAACTGGTTACAAAACACCAGACCGGTCGTGCATAGCACACTGGTTCACGTGTGTTTACGTAACACAATAAGCTCAATCACACGTAAAGGTATTACCCGTAGACCTTTTACCCATTGCCACACTTTTTGCCACACTTTTTGTGGGGGAGTGTGCCCCACACTCTTTGTAACCTTAAACTAAATGAAGAGGTAAGCAAAAAATGTTGGTTTTGGAAAGAATAATGCATGTAATTTTCCGGCTTTTATAAGGGCATTACAGTTTCTACAGTCATTGCAGTGTTTCTAACATCCGTGCTAACCCTCTCAGATTGTCCAAAGGAAATAGTTTTAACAATTCAAATGGAAATGCAGGCCTGCTGTGCTTCGTCTTCAAATTTCCAGAGATTATACTCCATGTCCCTTTCGAACCAGACCGGGGTGGAGTGAAGGTGCCCCTTCCCCATGGATTTTCAGTTTCCTATTCCAATGGCGTGCTATCCACCGAGTGTGGGTTCCATTTCAACACTATCTACAATGGTTTCAAAGTTTCAGAATTTTCACAAATTTCCCAAAGCGTGTATCAAACGGTAAATTTAGATCGACAGTAGAGCGGAGAAAATAATTCTGTAACCTTAAACTTTCAAAGAACCATAATTTTATTTTGCATAGCAATTAAAACAAATAATCTTGCCTGGATTTTTAGTAACGCTGAAACATTAAACATTTCTCACAATTGTAGGTCCGAGTTCCGTCCCCTTAGAGTCCTGTTCAGGATCTTAAGAAACGTCTGCACTTGACACTGGGCGTGGCACATAAGGAGACTCCTTATGTTTCTCTTAATTGTTGAGCTTCCTGTTTGTCCTTGAAATTTGATACTCTTGGAATGTTTAAATTCCGTTCCCGTGGATCTAGCATTACCGCACACCCTGTGCAATATATGGCAAACAATTTCACATAATATGTCTTGCCTCGGCATTAAAAGTGTAAATAAATTAAATGCAATATCAAATTAATGTGCTCGATGACATTGCAGATTTCCCGTAAATCACTAAATTCCAAGAAAAAATTTCACCACTTAGAAAATTTATATCGTTGCAACGTATACCCTTTTTTTCAAGATGCGGTTTTTATCTTCTGAAACAGAAACGTTTTCTCCTTACTTTGAAGAAAATTAATTTTGACTGCTATAACATCAGATACTCGAAGGGTCAGGCCATTTTATTGGCATTTGAGTTCTCTCCCCCTTAGAGTCCTCTCCAGGATGAGAAAGAAGGCTTACACCAAATATCCTCCTCCGGCCCTCCACTCTAAACCAAATCGAAACCACAGCCAAGCATGACACCAACGTGTGCATGTGTTGTATTTTCGGGTTGTCTACACCGCGATGTCACTGCATTTTGTGATTGTGTCAGAAGAGAAAACCATCTTAGGATCACAAAGAACAGAGCAAGCTTCATTTGCATCCTATATTCTTCAACACATTAATTGTAGGTACCGTGGAATCCGAGCAGCAAGCGAAAACGGCCATTGGTGGGGTCCATCAACCGTAAATCGTTTTAATTTTCTTCTTCTAAACATTCAAATTCAGTGAAATTGAGGGAATCAAGGGGTATTTCACTGTGCAATCTTTTTTGAGACAGGTTAAAGAATAATAAGAAAGATTAAAGTTGGTGGACCGCAGTTATGGTCAATTAACACAGACCATTACTCCATTGTTTGGATTCGTTAATAACTGTAGTCTGGAAGACAACGGGTGTGCCAGATGCCTAGATATCGGGTTAAATTTAAGTAACTGTGTTACCAACAGTCTGATATGATTCCTCTCAATGAAACAGAACAAAGTTATTTATTAAAGTTGATGGAAAGAGTTTGGCATTGGGGCATTGGAAAAAAAAAATCATAGGAAGTTGAAACTATTTTTGTCCATGTAAAGTGTCCCATCAAATGGTGTCTTCATCACAAGTCAATCCGTTCATGTGATCAGTTGGGTAGCTGACCTCAGGATTATTGAAATACATTAATCTGTGATGACGTCACACAATTCTGAATTTTAGCCGCTAATTGAGATGTACTCTTGGAATTTGGAAAAACTTGGTTGTCTTTATTCTGTATACTTTCCATGGCACATAAGAAAAGTATGAAATTTAACAGATTTACTTCGCAAGTTGTCATATCAGCAATTTGTCTGCTAAAAGGCCCAAGAATCACCGGCAGATTTTAGGTCACCCTTCCTGAACGTTGGCAAATGGTCAGAAGTTTGTCCCGACATCATCTCTAAGCTGTCCAACAATTAAAAATTTGATCGAAAATACACTTGCTCACATATATTCGTAGATAAATACTTCTGTCCATCACACTTAATTTATGCTACGAATCTATTTGCAGTAGAAGCAGTACACATGTTAGTAATTCAGCCATCGTGAGAAGCAAAGCATGATGGTACTTACATATTGTGGCAGCAATGCAAGATTCATCACAATGTCATGCTTCGAGCGTGCTCATATGTAAGTGATGCGAACGTACGTATAACGAATAGATGAAGCAGAGAAAAGACCAGAGTTCTTTGTAGCATTTTTAGTGAACATGACAGGGGAACAAGAAAAGAAGGGCTACCATTATATTTTGGAAATATTATTTGTTCTCTCTCTTCAAAATCTATTTTCACATATTCTAACCTTGAAGACGGGAAATATGCATTTTTAAATTTCGAAAGGGAGCTCTCGCTCCTTCAGTTTTCTCAGAAGCATATGACGAAGACTCTAGCCAACGTCCCCCTCCCCTTTTCTACCACTATCTAATTAAACGAGTTTCTTTCGAATATTTAACTCTCTTTAAGACCTTAAACAAGAGTTATTGACATTTTGAACGGGTGTCCGTAAGGTAAGCTCAAGTACGATCACCCGGAATACATTTCACCGCGGGTGCGGAGGGTGTTAAGATTGCGCAGTAACGGTCACACACGTGATGTCTGCTTCCAAACTTCTATGCTTCGTTACAAACATCATTGAGGTATTTTTCATAAGATTGCCAAGGTCACGTACAAGGGCACCTGTGGTTCTAATAGAATGTATTGATAAATATTGATGAACTATAAAGCCATAAAGCCCTCCTGTCTACAAAGATGAACCCTGTTTTAGGTACCTGGGAAGTTTGCACACCCCCGAATTGCCACCTACAGTGGTACTTAGCTTTTTATCTTCCTATTATCTCTGATCCGTCACTTAACATTCCAATAAATTCTTCGAGCATTCACCAAAACTTTGTTTACATTAACCTTGGAACATGCGCATAGATTCAAACTTCTCTCTTGTTATAAGGCAAGTATGGCAAAATAAACTGCTTTGACAATACATTGTTAAACTTCATCAAGAGGTTTTGAGAACATTTGAGTTGCAATCGTTCAATAGAAACTCCCTGCTGAGCACATATTGTGTCTGTCCCTGTGTTACCAGGGCGAACATACCTTTCAGTTCCTAAGTGCTTCATTCTACATATGACATTCCATTTTGGGGATTCTATAAGAGTAGTTTCGATAACCTTAGATTTCAGTTTATCTAAGCTCGAACATTCCCTTACCTCTCTGTCTAGCTAACGGATGCCTCACTTCGGTTCAGCTTTCTTTTTGAAAGAAGCCTTATCATTCAGCAAAGGTTGTGTAACACAGTAACTTAGTGGTTGGTTTTTACTGATTTTTTCTCTTAGCAAAATTTTAGAACCCACCATGGCTGAGAATGGTAACACCGCCGAACCTAGGAAGATCTTTATGTGGATGAATCCAAGAAGCTTATCAACTTCGTTTGAAAAGTGTGTTGGGTTTATTGATGGAGCTCAAATATGGCACGAGCCGTATGTAACTTGCTACTTCAACCTTCTGTTTAACGACCCAAAGACTTTTGAAAGGTTTCCGGGTATGCAGAATTTTGCGAAACAATTTTACAACGCCAAAAAGTTGATAGAGGCAGGTGGTCATCTCTATCAAGGAGGGAACCTGATGCCAGCGGAAAATTTTAAGTAAGTAACCCAGTAACTGTCACTTACCAACATTCAAAAGTTGTCACCTTGCTTGAAAACGTTGGCATATCACCTTTGCATTCATAGATTAATAAAAGATTAACAAATTAATGATGAAATATTGTCCCTTGAAAGTCTCTCATCACTCTGAAACAAATTTGTTATCAAATTTAGTTTTAATGCAATAATTTGACTTGATATTTTTGCAAGTACGTATCGTCAAACACCAATCATGCTTTCAAATCTTTTCAGTTGCGTGATTGTAAGTTTTTCATTATGTATTTCTTTTTTTTTTTAATTTAAGCCTTAAGTAAAGCAAATTCAGAAATAGTCTCGCGCCCTGCATTGCTTATTCATAGTACACCACTGCATTCACTGACTAACTTATTGAGAGCAGTGACTAGAGATTTTTTTAGCATAGATTTGGGGAAAGGGGGCTGCAGGGGAACCTTAAGCAGATGATTAACCTGAAAAGGGCATCAATCACCATGCAATTTAGGTGCTTTGGTGGGAAAGGGGAGTCGCTCCCCTAACCGAATGTTAAGCTGGTAAATTATTGATCTTTCAGTTATAAGTTCTCGAGTGTTGCATTATCTGTTGTTTTGAACAGTTTACAAAATTTAAGATATCAACAACATTACCACAAATCGCTCCCCGCCCGCGCGCACACGTGGAGAGGAGTGATGGGCCGTCTTCAACAGCGTATGTATCGCCCACCCTGCAACTATACACGAGTATGCCTCCCGTGTTTTCACCGTCAGGAAATTCAATCTAAACTATCAGACTTTCTGCCCGCTTGGTGCGCAGCAAAGTGCAATTTCTTATTATGTAATGCAGTAATGCTATCGCCCATTTTCAGTTTGATATATATTTTGTCCGACACGTCATAATAGACTGTTAAATTGTGTTAACACCAGTTTTGTGTTTCATTTGCTGATTGAGGAGTTTGCATATATTATTGTATATGATGTCTGTTTTTTGTATTGTTTACATGTCAAAGTTAACGCTCAAAAAGGCAGAAGTGTCATTTTCAAAACCATGCAATATAAGGTAACTATTTTAGGTGAGAAGTAATGTGTTTCTTACTTCTTGTATTTTCACAGTCATGACTTTGTGAAAGAACAACTTGAGAAACCACTCGCAGAAGGGAAAACATTTATGTTCATAAAAGACGCATCATTTGGAATTGATGGCTACTACGACAAACTCCCAAAGGTAAACGAATTTTTTTGGTGTGATAAAACCATCCACAGCCGACAATTACCTGATCAATATTTATCGAAAAATCCGTCATTTTTTCTGTTATGTGCTAAGTTGGTTGGTAATATCGAAATTAACACAAGTTATATCAATATTATGAAGGAACAATTAACAAGAGGAAGTAAAAATTCAGCTCTCATATTTTTTCTTCAAGTGCATATTGCTGCAGAGTGATATTTTTATAGAAAATTCTTCTCGGTGGCTATGACGTGAATTGATATGGAATTGGTTAAATTTTGGAAATAAATACTTTCGAATAATCGTACACCATGAAATCAAAAGAATGAACGAAGTCACTCTTTAAGGGAATAAAAAGTGTAAATGCATTCCATTAGAATGTTAATTCACTCCAAGAAGAGGACATTCACTTCAAGAAGAGTGACATCCACATCAGGAAGAGTGAAAATTCATTCTCCACGGGTGACTGAAAGAATCACTCTTGTTCTAAAAGTGATTATTGCAATATATCATCAAGATTAACACATCGCTCTTTTAGGGTGAATTTCAGTCTCTTTGGAGTGAACTTCACGTTTATTGGTGTGAATTAACATTTTTATGGAGCGAATTCACACTTCTCAGTCAATAAGAGAGTGACTTAGTTCACTCATTTCATTTTAGAAAATGATTGTTACACTGTATTCCCTGTAACCAACTAATATAACATACAGCTTTAACGTTTGATATAGAGTTACATATCCAGAAATCTGCTAAAAACAAACATATGACTGAAGAAACATGCCAGCTTTCTTCGAAAATACAAAATTTGAATTGGTTGTTCTCGACTATATTTTGATTAATATGACCGAAGACTGTACAAATTGTTTTCTAAATTAACTCCTTACCATACTGTAATATCCATCATTTTACAATGACACAATTTTACCTGAAGATCAGGCTAAAATCATTCATAGAGCTCAGTTCTACAAGTAATGTTATTCCTTTTTCAGATTAAAGCAAAGCACACTTTTATTATTCGCCATCCGAATCGTATGGCATTGTCAGCCCAACGTCTCCTACATCACCTCGTAGAATTTGAAGGAAAAGTGGAAGACCTCGAAATGGGATCGGGTCATCCTTTCGTTTCATGGGAAAAGTTATCTAAGGATTCTTTATTCAATCTTTGGAATTATGTTCGTGAAAACCTCGATCCAAATCCCATTGTAATTGATGCAGATGATCTTCAAAATCATCCTGAACAAATCCTCAGAAAATATTGCGAAGCCGTCGGCATTCCTTTCGATAAGAAATATTTGAACTGGGACAAGAGTGACGAATCTTTGAAGTGGTTTTACGGTGCTCTCGATCAATTAGTTTGGGGTAAAAATGAGGGCACCTACGATGCAGCATTTCTATCATCGTGCTTTCTGCCCCTTAGAGGTCCTATTCCAGAGAAAATCCCAGATACTTGTGTCGGGTACGCGCAGGAGTTTATGGAAGGGTATAAGATTATGTACGAAACCAGAATTAAACCAGAGTAATTAACGTACCACCTCATTAGGGTGACAAAAAAATTATTTTGATCCTTTTCTTTTTGTACGGATGAAGAACCCTAACTAAACCCGAAAGATTTCGAACTATTTGTTAGTAGCAAAATCGTCAGCACACAACAGATTTGAAAAAACGTACGTATAGACCTCTTATTGCTACTAGTTCATCAACTCTTACATGCCCCCTACTAAGCATCTCTGAAATAGATATCTCTGTTCCTGGAACGACTAACAATATGTGTAAAGGTAATTTTTGAGCATTACAACATCACCAACATTCTAACAACCAATAACTCATTTTGTTTCTATTATTTGTATTATTATTTTATTTGACACGCATTTTATTAGTTGTATTATTTTATATGCCATAATTACCCCTCAAAAGCTTAAAACAGATTCAAACATCGAATACAGCTGGGCTTCATTTGATGATGTAGGCCTAACGATGAAGATTTCTACACAATGACATGCTATTTGACCACATGCACCTTCATGAATGTCGATTAACCCCTACTTTCAAGTTAATAACTGATGGTCCTTGATTTCTAGAGTCTGGTGCAAATAAGTTCGTTGATGTTCACATAATTTTTACATTCTTATAAGTTGGACATTGTTATATCTCTCAAAAGTCAGAGACTTAGAACATAACAAACACTAAATCCAGCAGCCTAGATTTCAGTCTTTGTATCTCAGAGGGAACAAACATAAGACAATAAGAAGCAAAGAGGATATAAGTACCATATTTATCTTTCACGTTATCCTAAATTTAAGGGCTTGATTGCCATAGAGCTAAATTGAAATCTGCAAGAAGTCACTAAAAAATCATCGAACGTCTCTTCGGTGTCATGGCGTTGATACACAATATTTTTGGCAATAGCGCAGGTTCCTAATGAATTTTTAGTAAAAAGAGGTTTTTCGGATTTCCAAAATGGGGAAAAATTTCTTGAACATACGGTTAGTATGTAAACCAAAAAGTAGTAAACCAATTTCAACCCAGTGCGACACCATTAGACGAACATACAAACGGCATAGCGAGGAAGATTTTTGAGCACGCATGTGGATTGGTAACCACTTTAACTTTCTAACCAAAAAGAAAACTGGATCCAGCCTTGTGTACGTTTATTGAATCATTATCTGTAACTTAAGTAGAATTAAACTATGAATTTCACAAATTTTGCTGGTTATCATAAGTCAGTTGCGTATAAAAGTATATCGTGTCAAATCAACCCTAAAAAACTCGACGCTTACCTCCTCAGCCCCAAGCTTGGCTTCATTCGGAACCATGCAGACCAGCTGAGCCCTATACCTGTATACTGCTAACATACAGTAGTCAAAAGTACCAACTGAGCCCTGCCTACTTCAACTTGCGTAGTACAGATAAAGATATTTTTTGTTGCAAGATTTAAGAGGACTTTGTAAGCCCTACTGTTTTTATTTTAAGATGAACTGATCTGAACATTGGTAACAGAAAATTTTAATTAGGGGTAAATCTTGAATATTTATATGGTTTCCTTAATCATTTATACAGTGAGTGAAAGCTCGTTTAAACATGGGGAGATATTTAAACTGTATTGAATGGTATTAATTTTGTACTATTTCATAGTTTCTCCCAGCAAAATAACATTTTTTTAAGTAGTAGGCCTTTGTTTGTATAGTGCGATTACTATTTATTCTTCATCTTTGCTTGCGTTTCATATATATTTGGGGTATATGAAATTACCCGGCACGAAATTTGTAACTAACTGTTAACACTTTTTGGGGTAACATGGAATAAATAAGACTTAAGTTTTGCTGCATTATGACTACAAACAACTAAAAGTACTTCCACAAACGTTAAGTACGTCCACAACGTTTTGTTAACCTTCTTAAAAGGTTGCAGCATGTCAAAAATATTTCAAGAACCTTTTGTGGACGTGTTCTTTTAGGTTAAAGTCGTATTGTAAGTTTTTGCTAGGAGGATTTGCGCAGACACATGTGCATAGCATGTTCAGAAGATGTTTTCAAACTTGGTGTGTGAAATATTTTAAACGTTTTTAAAATGAATGATAAAGACATTTTCAAAACATTTGTAGACGTTTTTTGCTTGTAGGGTATATTTTTCCATTCAGAACTTGATATAAATACCTATACGCAGTTGAAAATTGTTTGCAAGTAACTTGATCATGAATTTTGCACAGGAGAAATACTCTGCCTTTTCATGTTACCTAAATTTAACTGTGGATATTTTTGCAGGATTAAAGTGACCAAGAAAAGTAAGATGTGATTAAAACTTGTTTTGGTGATGATGCATGTGAAGGTTGAATTTGTGTGAATTTCTGATTTGCATTTTTCACCATCCAATATTCAACATGCATTTCTGTTTGATAAACTACTTTTGATATAATTTTAAAAGTAAAAGATGACGTGAGTACAATGTAAAAAAGATACAGTGTGTTTTTAAAATTGTTTCTACTCGAAGCATGTGTTTGACTCGTAATTTTAGACTGCAAAGGTCTCATTTAAGCTTATTTATGCGTTTCTTTAAGATTTTAAACATCATAATCTCATAACACTATGCCTGTCATATCTTGGTACTATTTTTCGCGTACTTTCTATGTACGTTTTCCATCGTACGCCTTTTCATAACGATCTTTTTGTGCCCCAGTGACATCTTAAGTTTAACACGCCTTAAACGTAAACCTATCTTTAACACGTACTTTTAGAATGTAAGTCTCTTATTAACGCAAACATGTGTCGTACTTTATCCAGAATATAAAGTGGTATGTTACGCACCTTAATAATGCACGTTTTGTTTTTTTAAACAAGAATGTTAGAATTTGGACTCTTATCTTTCAAGGTTAAAGTGCACTTGGTCAGTTATTCTACCTGAAGACGGAGCACTAAAGTTTTGTGAATTTAAGATCAAAGATGAAATTATAGTTAATTAAGAAAAAACCTCCAACTTTCCGCTTTCAATCATGCTAACATGATTATTCTAAAGAACTATATATATATATATACATACATATATATATATATGTGAAATACATAAGGAAAAGTCTTCGCCCTAACGTCTAAAATATAAACAACGTTATTTCAATGGCCAGCCATCCGTTCGTGTTAACGGCTGGGTGTCCGTAAATTTGACAACTTTGAAGTAATTGTATCTTCTTTGAAAATCTTGGAGGGCGACCTTGTCCGTTTACGTATTCTTATAGAAAAAGTGTGTAGAAACGTTACGGCGAAACTTATATTTCGCCCCCCAAAATTTTTCCCCTTAAGGTCGACTTTTCAACAACAACTTTCCCCCTAAGTGCCGAATTAGTGAAATATATATATATATATATATATATATATATATATATATATATATATATATATATATATATATATATATATATATATATATATATATATATATATATATATATATATATATATATATATATATATATATAAACATGACGGAGAAACTGTAAAACAACGGTGCTACAGAATTGAAAGGCTGGATCTCCGAGGAGGTACAAATAGCGGAAGGCTAGAATTTAGATAAATTAAACAGCCAAAAGGTTTGAAGTAGAGCTTTCGAGGAATACTACCTCTTTGTCAATACTTGGTCAGAGAATGACAAGGAGTGAGAAATTTTGGAAGCTTTTAAATGTGTTGACAATGGTCTCATCTCTATTGTGACAGGATAATCCTTCTTAAGGCAATTGAGCAGCTTAATTGACCGGGAGGGTCTGATCGGATTACTCGGGTGTAACCCATCAACAATAGGAAAATCCTCTTCAAAGTAATTAGAGAAATTGTTAGGCCGGAATGGCCTGATCGGATTATTTTGGTTAGTATATCATCAGCAAGCTGGTAAATCGCTCCTGATGTTCAAGCCGAAAGGCGATGTGGTTTTGAGATTGAGTTCCCAGAAATTTTCTTTAGCTTTTCTAGCTTTGTCGGTCCATGTATCGTTTTGGTCGATAGCAATGACCCGTAAGTTTTTGATGGAGTGATGAGGCAAATTGAAATGGTTTGCAACAGGTTGTTCAACCTTTTTGGTTTTAATTGCTGACATGTGCTGTGTCATTCTCATTCGAAGAGTATTTTTAGATTCTCCGACATACTGCACACCACATAAATTGCAGTATATGAGATAAATTACATTTTTGGAAAGACAATTAATTTCTTGTCTAATTTGGAAGGTGCGTGCATTTTGATTGCTCTGGAAGCCTTTTGTGGAATCAACCAGGGCGCACGTCTTGCAGTTGGAAGGGCAAGGTGAACAACCAAAATTGTCGTTGTTTTCCTCGACTAAGGCTTTGTCCTGGAATTTTGCCCGAATCAAAATGTCCCGTAAATCAGAGGGCCGCTTGAAGGCAACAACGGGGGGTTGGGGAAAGATAGACCTTAGGCGATCGGTGCTCTGAAGTGTGGGCATATGCTTTTTGATGAATTTGGCTAGTGGTGGTAGACCGGGATGGTACTCAGTTACCAACGGCACTCTGTCGGAATTGCGCTGACGAGTTTTGTACGTCAGAGTTTGCGAGCGAGGGGTTTCTTTCGCCTTTTTGATAGCATTTTCAATTGAACCCCGAAAATACTGCCGGTTACGGAGGTAACCGGATAGTTCCTTTGCCCGAGTGTCAAAATCTGTTTCAGAGGAACAGATGCGTTTTATGCGGAGTGCTTGACTGTACGGAATGTTTTTGGTACAGTGCGGAGGATGACAACTGCTGGGTAGAAGGTAGTTGTGCTTGTCCGTTGGTTTGTTGAACAAGTCTGTTTTGAGTGAACCATTTTCTATGGTTACAGTGGTGTCCAGGAAGTGGACACTGGACCTGGAATGGTCGGCCGTAAATTTGATGGTGGGATGGAACGAATTGATTTTTTCAATAAAAAATTTTTAGACAGTCTTCACTGTGGGGCCAGATCATGAAGATGTCGTCTATGAAGCGTAACCAAATTTGTGGTTTCAACTTTTGTCGAGACAGAAATTTTTGCTCGAAGTTGCCCATAAACAAGTTAGCGAATGAGGGAGCCATTTTGGTTCCCATGGCTGTACCATGAATTTGGAGGTAGTGGTGGTCACCAAAAATGAGATTGTTGTTGGTCAAAATCAGATGTATGAGTTCGCCTAAGTCTTTCTTGGTGGGAGTTTTGCCCCGAATCGGATTGAAGGCGTTGGTGCAAGCGGAGATGCCTTCCTCATTTGGTATGTTTGTGTACAACGAGGACACGTCAAGAGTGACCAGAATTGTGTCCGACGGGAGATTTTTGATCTTCCCAATTTTGCGGATAAAGTCCGTAGTGCCCTGAACGTAGGAGGGAAGGGTTGGAACCAGGGGTTGGATAAGCAGGTCAACAAATTTTGAATTTTTTCCGTGGCAGTCCCGTTGCCGGAAATAATGGGTCTGCCCGGACTACCCGTTTTGTGAATTTTGGGCAGAAAATAGAAACGGCCTGGTTTAGGATCTACCTGGAGGAGATTCGGGCCGGTTTCAGAGTCAATGGAGCCGTTGCGAACCATCTTTTTGATTGCCGCCTCCACTTTTTTCGCAATTTCCGAAGTGGGATCTGAGTCTAGACGTCTGCAGTGGTCGGGATTGCCATGTAATCTGAGGGCTTCCTCCCTGTAAAATTGAGTCCCCATTGCAACAATCGCAGAGCCTTTGTCCGCCGGCTTGATAACAATATCATCACGATGCCGTAGACTTCGAATGGCCTGACGTTCACTTTTTGTGAGATTGTCGCGGAAATCTGGGGAAGGGGTGTGGTTTTTCACATCCTCTTCAATGGCCGAAATAAATGATTCCAGTTGCGGACAACGCCCCTTTGGTGGGTTCCAGATGCTTTTTGGTGTAAATTGATACGATATATCGTTGTCCGGTGGAGAATTTAGGCCGTCTTCGTCAGCAAAATACTCCCGAAGGCGCAAGAGTCGGAAAAACGCTTTCATGTCTAGCGATAATTTCTGCGTGTCAGTCTGCCTTGGTTTGGGGCAGAAATTGAGTCCCTTCGAGAGAATTTTAGTTTCTCCTTCAGAAAGCTGACACGATATGATTACAACCGCGGTGGTGGCGGTGGAAGGCTCGGTAACCGGTTTACGAATAAATCTGCGAGACCTGCTTTTCTGAAAATTTGAAATCCCTTGATTTGAAGTGACAGTCGCTTGGTTTGAAGTGACATGATCTCTTTGAAACTTGCGTTGTTGCCTAGAATTTAGAGTACGAGAGAGTCGGAGACAGTCCTGAGAGATAAACCGAAGCTTGTTTTGAAGCTCGGATTTGGAAAGCTCTCTTTTTAGCTTCCTGGTTTTGAAATCAGTTTGGTGATTGAGTTCATTGATGGTTTTCCGACAATTTCCAATTTGTACTTCCATCAGTCTGACAGACGTTTTTCTGAGTATACCTTTCCAGCTGGAGTAGCTTCCACTGTCGGAGAGTGGCAAGCCGGTAGGGACTTCAGTTTGAAGCCCTTTCGGTACCGTATTGTTTGCTCGGTACGTTTTATAGTTGGAAAGGTGATGTCGATACTTGACACGTTTTTCGCACAGGCGTCGAAGTAATTCGAAAGTTTCCAAAGTACTCTCCATGGGTGTAGCAAGGTTGGATCAAAATTGATGCAAACAGTGAGAGAAATACATAAACATGACGAAGAAACTGTAAAACAACGGTGCTACAGAATTGAAAGGCTGGATCTCCGAGGAGATACAAATAGCGGAAGGCTAGAATTTAGATAAATTAAACAGCCAAAAGGTTTGAAGGTTTGAATATATATATTTAATTGAGCACTTTTAAATTTCGAGACGGTATACTGCTTGTGTAGTCTTGGCATTTTAGCCAGGGCGTTATACTATTCGCTTTATGCATAGCACGCTCTTTGAGCTTGTGCACTTTGGTATTCGCAAGCAATGTACCGTGAATGGCTGGACTGACGCAGGTTATGCCCTTTGTCAGTCTTGTCATTCCGTCTTGAAATCTACTCTAAGCTGCATTGAGGAGACCTAACAAGGTCGAAACAGTACTGTCTGCAGATTGAGTATATATATATATATATATATATATATATAAATATATATATTTATATATATATATATATATATATATATATATATATATATATATATATATATATATATATATATATATATATATAAATATATATATTTATATATGCTTACAAGCAACCGCCCAGTTTATGCAGAATCTTGGTTCACACAAGGCTCAATCCTTCCCTGGCTACCCCTCCTAGAGGTAATTTCCCTAGTAGTCGTTGCCAAGTATGCAACCATATGATCACAGAACGTATAGTGCACATCCACCCCAAGGGAATTCAATAATCACCGAGCCCGTACTCTTGTAATTCCTCCAATGTCATTAACCTTTTTTGTGTGATAAGTGTCCAACGATCCCTTACATAGGTGAGACCTCCTCCAAATTCAGGCTAAGATTCAACAACCACAAATCTAGCATTCGTAACAAAAGCACCGGCTTCCCTGTCGCTGAACACTTCAACAAACCCCTCCACAGTGTGAATGATTTAAAATTCGCCATATTGATGGGAGGCTTTTCTACAACTGAGATTCGTAAAAAGCAAGAAATAAGGCTAACCTTCAGGTGTGAGAGTCACGTCCACGGTCTTAACCGTGACCTTTCATTTATGGCCAACAAGCGTGACCGCTGATCAGGTCGCATGTACTTTCCTCTCCGTTTACATTGTTAAGCTTTCCATTATACTGTCGATAAGGAATCTAGGAGGTTCGAAACGTTCAGTTAGTACATATTCTGTATTTTGTTACTATTTGCATTTCGTTCATCTATAAAGCACGGGATTACAGAATGTACCATCGTTTTCGATTTTCTTGGTTGGTGGCAGAGGCATTGCCCTTTTTCTGCTTATTTCGTATATATATATATATATATATATATATATATATATATATATATATATATATATGTATGTATTTCACTAATTCGGCACTTAGGGGGAAAGTTGTTGTTGAAAAGTCAACCTTAGGGGGAAAAAAATTTTGGGGCGAAATATAAGTTTCGCCTTAACGTTTCTACACACTTTTTCTATAGGGATACGTAAACGGACAAGGACGCCCTCCTATATTTACAAAGTAGATACAATTACTTCAAAGTTGTCAAATTTACGGACACCTAGCTGTTAACACGAACGGATGGCTAGCCATTGAAATAACGTTAGTTACCCGTTATGACGTTAGGGGGAATTCTTTTTTTTATGTATTTTATTGTTATTTTTTCGCCCTATGTACGCACAGATATAACAATTTCCCCCTTAGGTGGGAATTAGCGTTATATATATATATATATATATATATATATATATATATATATATATATATATATATATATATATATATATATATATATATATATATATATATATATATATATATATATATATATATATATATATATATATATATATATATATATATATATATATATATATATATATATATATATATATATATATATATATATATATATATATATATATATATATATATATATATATATATATATATATATATATACGTGTCTGTTTTAAAGATGAACGAGGCTCGAGCATACTCCACATCATCTAAAACTTGTCATCTCTGTCTGGAAGTGTCTCATTGTACTCAATCCTTCCAAAGCAATTCTAAATAAAAGAAACGAACTGATGAGCTCTAGAAGACACAGGAACACACTGGAACACACAGGAACTTCTGCTGTGTAATTATTCCAATAACTAATGTATATTGGGTCGCTGTACACCGTTCTTGCCTGCTCACAACGAACACGTGCTTGTTCACAACGAACACGTGCTCTAAAACGGACACGCTTAAAGGCAGCGAACACATCCCAGGGTTAAATTCCATTCGAAACCATTTGGAAAAGTTGAATGGTTCCGAATGGTTCTGAATGGACCCGAATGGACCTGAATGGTCTCAAATGGAATTTCAAATGGTATAAGAATGGAAATGTACACCTGCATGGTTTTTTGATCGCATAGCTGAATGGAATGCAAATCGTTCGCGAATGGTTTTGATATTCGCAATGGTTCCAAATGGTTCAAACTGGAAACCATTCAGTGAATGATATATATTATATACATCAATGGAACATGTCCAGTTCAACATGCATGTACATGATGTAAATGGTCAAGTTGTCTGTTGGTATAAGTCAACCTGTTGCAAATTAATTTGAAAGGATATGTAAAGCTCAATGAAACAAATTTATAACCAACTGGATTTGATACATTTCTCACAATTTGTACAAGGTACAACTGAAGGTGTAGACAGGAAAGTAAGAAACTTTGTATTCACCTTAACCAGTTTAGATTCTTCTCAGCCCGAATATTTCCCGGATCATTTCCCCAGGAACATTTTATGTATAGGGATTTTTGAGGGGTGGAACACACTTATCAAATTTTCTGGAGCTCAAATGAAATGGGGGTTATTGTAAAGCCACCCATAGCAACTCGAGTAGGCAACACACCGCACCCCTGGATTTCCCTGATAATTTTAGCTTCAGTTTTCCCTAACAGTATAACCCCCTCCCCATACCTTGGAAAGGATACACAGAGATACTGTAATGCACAGCACGGATATCAGCCGGAATAGGAAATTCTTCCTGTCATTCCAATACCCCACCCACGCCCGAGACATCTTGACTCCCTTCCCTACTCCACTTTCTGGCACTTTCTTAGCCCGTACTTGATATCCTCGTATACCCCAACAACACTGAGAAGTTTTTGTTGTTGCAGCTTTCACCCTGGTATCATCTACAGTCCAAAGGGACAACCTCCTAAATTATTGTACTCATTTCTTCTTTCCATTTTCTCCATACAGAATTCTTATCCCCCTCCCCACCCCATCATGCTGATGCATATCTTTGTTGCCATTCAAGTTGCTCATCTTTACGATAACCGTGACACTGAACAGGATCAACGCACAATGCAACTTGTTTGAACGGAGCTATTACGTAATAGCTTGGCATGCACACAAAGCATGATACAGCACTGCACCATACAAAGCTCACAGATCCTGCACACCCATGTGTACATCACATGCACAGTACAATGTAACATAATAGGCGCGGGCACAGCTAGTGCAACAGCTACTGTACTTACAGAGAGGCTATGCAGTGGTGTGGAGTTGTCAAGAATTCAAGAAACGTGAAGTGAGAGGGCAAGACTGCTTTCCTTAGAGGACTTTTTATGAAATGCTGAAGCACAGTAATTAAAGAAACATGTTTTTAAAGTATTGCACCAGAGAGACCAATAAGCAATGAACAGATGTTAGTAAAAATTAAGAGCCAAAGACTGCATCAATAAATGGTTTCTGCTGTGTAAACAGTCAGTCCTAATGTTTAAAGTAGCGGTTCCACAAGACAATAAGTAGCACTTACTTAGTACTGTAGTAGTATACAAAGACTATCGTCAATTTATGAAGCAGACCTTTTTTAGGGAGGGGTGGACATTTTATAGCTCACAAGGAAAAGAAGGACAGAAATATTAAATGCTATTAATACACGTAAAACCCTCTGCAAAGGGAAACAAGCTTAATTTTATTGAATCCAAGTTCATTAACCAAATTTAGGGCTTTAAAAAGTCATTTTTTTCTTTGGGGGTGGGGGTTGGTCATGAAGACTCTCTCTTTTCTTATTTTGGGTGCTGACTCAAAAATAATATGATGGAAAAGGAATTCCTTTTTGAATGTTTCCATCGTTATCTGTATGTACAGTTCTGTAGCATCGGGCCTAAATAATGAACAGGTACACAATTTTTTTCAGGCCTAGGCCTACATTTATTTGTGTACGTATGATAAATAGTTTTCGAATTCAACTAAGTCTCCGTATATGGCCTCTAGCAAAATTTGACTGTAGGCCTAGGCCTATACCACAGTCCAAAACAAACAGAGACACCGTCTTCAGTAAAACAATGGCAGTCACCCAGGCTTCGACAAATCCCCCGCCGGACAGCCCGGGACAAGTAAAATATCACTCGGGCAACTACCATGCTCAATGTTGCAGCCCGCTGGGCAAGTACTCCCAGCCTTAAATTTTTTAGTGGCGCGAAACAGCATTTGTACTTTTAGACTTCAAAAATTATATGTTCTCAACAGATTTGAATTGGACAAGAAGATATTTATGCGGGCAAGTAGACTGAGAAAACAGCTAGCCCGTCGGACAAGTAAGAAAGAAAAGATTTGTAAAAGCCGGAGTCACCCCAACTTGAAGTAGTGTAGTAGACTGTCCTGTTCTATGATTGGCTTTTTAGAGTTATGTGACAATATTTTTTCTCTTCAAATATGAAATTTCTTGCTTGGTTTACCCAGAATATGCAATATTGAATTCTAAAAATATGATGAAAGATACTTCGAAGAGAGATTAGAACAAAATTGTGATGCTTAGCTGTTGCTTTTAAATAAATTTCGGGGGACTGTTCTTGATCTTAAAGGCTTAAGTTTTTTTAAATTTGTCAAGAACATTTTATCCTTTAAGCCAAGTTAGTTGTACAACTTTTTATATACTTTTAAAAATTTTATTTTTCATTTCCCAAACAGAATGACATCATAGTGACACCGTCTCCTGCACAGCTGATGGAGTTATTTTTCAGTGTGTCTTAAATACTTTTCATTTAGGTCTGGACCGCGGTGTACCATGCAGCAGAGTCAAGCATAATCATTTTAGTGAGTGAGGAAATTGTACTGCACACATGGAGCCATGGACTGAACAAGTAATCCTGCTATTGAACTGTGACACCAATGTACTGGTAACCTTTTATGGTCTGTTTCCCTTTGAATAGCGATTTTCTTGTTTGAAAGTACAAAGCCTGTTTTTGTTATCACATAATATTAGCAGTCCTCATTGTTAAATTATAACATATCCGTAACATGCAGGCTACTGAACCTTTTGATGTTCTTGCTGTGGAGTCAGAATGAGTCCTTAGGTTGGAGAACTACAGGCCAGTGTTGAAGTAGATACTCTAAAGCAGTTACAGGACAACTTATGACAGGCATCTTTGAATTGATCACAACACTCAAAAAGATATTTGCTACAGATGGCTACGGTCCAGTACCAATTTACAAAGGTAATGCTGGTATCCTAGTTTTTGTGCCTCGCTCTTATCTGATAAATTGAACGGTCTTGTTTAAACTGTAAGGATGATGTAGTTAAGAAGTGTTGAATCCTTGGTGTGGAATATTTCCTTTACTCATGAGTCAATGGGAGGATCAGACGAAGAATACAACCATTGGATTTGGAAACAAAATAAATTTTCCCCTTCGTGGACCTTTCATGTGCCCTGTGTGCAACCTCTAAAGGCATTTAATTGTGTTAAAACATTTTACTTTTTCAACTCGTATAACCATGAGAATAATTTTTCATGGACCAAACAGTTACCAAACTTTGTTTTAGTTGGGAAACTTTGTTTTAGTTGAGAAGACTGAAGCCTACTCTACGATTTTTCATGAAATACATTTTACTATGGAAATCCCATTATTTTAACTGCAAATTTGAAATAACTGGTGCTTAAAGTTACAGAATAAATTGTGGCTGTGATACCTCTTTATTTTGGGAGAACGCTTGAAAGAATTTGGATATTCATTCATTTAGACGGGTTATTGTGTTGTAGAAGACGGAGGAGCGAAACTCACGAATAATAGTTTTTTCGCCATCCGAATGTGTAGAAGCGATTTTTTGAACTCTTGTTGATTTTTCATGAAAATGTTAACGCGGTTATGACATTTCTTTGCTTTTTCCAAGGAAATCTCTTTAAGATTTCTTGCACGCTTAAGAATTTTCTGAAAAATGACCTTCTGAAACTCAAGTGGCAGTCCGATTTTTTCCCAAATTCCTTCATGTATTTAAGATTTTGTGGAACTTCGGAGAAAAGCCTTTCCTATGCCTCTCTAACTCGTACGCCTGCCTATTGCTGATAGGCTACATGAGTGAATCACCACCATCGTTCAGCGCAAAGTGTTCAGAAAATTTGGGAAATTGCAACCACTCAGAGAGTCCGACATGATATTCCCCGTGGCCTGTTAGCAGATTTTAAGCAGTCTTTATTTGGAGCTTTGTTTTGGCAACGAAATCTTAAAATCAACATAAAGAGTGAAAAGGTGCAGAATGATCAGAGAGTTGCATAACAAACTGCAGGAGAGGAGGGCGGGTGGTATAAGGGAAGTGAAAAACTCGAGGGATATAGGCGAAATGGTGTCATTAAGTAAATATGACAAAAGTCGATTAAAGTTGACCTAGAAAATGTTCGGATACTGCTACCCAAATATGGCCTGAAATCGCCCGTCCCAAACTCGGCAGAAAGCTCGTGGTGTTTTAAGACAACCCTTTCTTGAAAATAGTGAGCACCTTGAAAGTGGGCTTTCTCTCGCGCTTCCCGATATCCCAGTTAAGAGCTACAATTTTATGTGTCAGGAAAAGTAAAATTCCCCCAGATCTGTATCTCTTTTGACAACAATAGCTTTGAGTTCATCGTCATCTTAAAGAAAAATCCGTAGGTTATTATTATTGGGTGTGCCACTGATTTCAACGTCTGAAGACAAATTTTCCAAAAGAGGCATTTTTCGGGAGGGGGTGGCAAGCTAGCTGATTTAAGTGGTTGTTCATGGGACTACAGGGCATGGTCCACAGTATCCATGCTCAAAAGGCTTCATCCGTAGGTCTACTGTATTACATGTAACCCATATTAACTTCCGTCCCCGGACGACCTGCTTTATATTTCTTGGAAGGAGGATAGATTATTTAGTTATCTCAAAATTTCCAATTTTCCTTTTAAACCTTCTTCAATTATTTGAACTTTTTCTTCTATAAAACAGACATGAAGTATTTATGAGTGTAGCATTGTGTTGATACTATGTAAAGGGTTTTAACGTATACTATATACTTCACTGTTCTGACGATCCGCTATTTTACTCATAAGAGAGGGCTTCTTTAAGTCCATAGTGTTAATTATCCTAGAAACAATCACCACATATTCATAAAGATTCTACATTTGCTCTAATAAAAGCTTCTGATTTAAAATATAATTTAAAAGGAAGGCAAAAACTTGTAGAACAAGTTTCAATGTCGTCTGGAGAACCGTTTTTCTGCAAATAACATTAATTTCTTTAAAACCGGAAAACTTCATCTTCAACTCGAAACTCTTTTGGTATTTTGAATAATGACACAATAACTTGATTAAAGACTCTTCATTCAATTAGTTTGCATGAGTGTCGACAAGAATAAAAACTATACCGTATTAAAAGATTGACAAAGTAACTGTTAAACATATTAAACATTAAGTAACACGGGGTTTTCTTCATTAGGTAATTATACATGTATACGAATTTATGTTTTATAGTTGAAGAGCTAAATATGTTTTAAATATTGCAATTGGCGTCGATTTGGGGACTGTCAAGACGGAAATTCCCCCATTTTTTGATCGGAGGGAACACTTACATAAAAGTCCCTCTTCCAAGCTTTTGCGACCTGAAACGTTAAGTTAGGTACTGTACTACCAAAGACTCTATACATGTAGGCAACGCAAGGTGTCTTCTACCGATTACGATCGATTTTCTGCAGTAACCGATGCTTGTGCTTGGCATTCCATTCCAGCACTGTTTACTTTGCAAATCACGAAAATTTTCAGTGTCATTGATATTTTTCTTATCCGTTGCACCTCACACATTCATTATCCATTGGTCTCTATGATAAAGTCGATTGTTCATATGCATATGCCAGAAGGTGTGACTATGAAGGAGCACATTATTCAGGAATTCAAAGAAGAGGAATCGTACCGTACAATGCTTTAATGAAACCTAAAATCTTTACTAAAATAACCAGACAGCTTGCTGAAATTGTCAAATAAATTTTAAGGACACGGTGCGCAATGATATCTCTACTTTTTTCAGGAAAACGAATTATTTAAAATGCAAATTTTCGACTCTCGTAAATCACATATTCGTATAATTATTCAACTGTTTTGTATTTACGTTGACCATTTTCATGGAAGTAAACATTAACCGACCTTTGCTAGATAAGACTTAAACCTGAAATTAGACGTACACCTACATCATTTGCCTTCGGAGAGGGTACGATGAGAATTCACTCGAAAGGATAATGGATGTATTTTAATGTTTTTGTATCAACAATCTTACACCGGTTTGCAACAGTGTCTCAATAGCACCAGTGGGTACCACCCCCTTCCGATCTGTGTTTTTCCCACAGCTGATTAAAGGGCGCTTTTGATCAATTCATGGATTTATATTAACCAATTTCACTACAAATGTTTTCAAAAATATTACAACTTTGAGTTCTTCCGAAGCTATTACTTAAGCTTTGGAATTTTCGTAGTAACTCAGAATGTTGAAGAATTGAGGGGTCCTTCTTTTACACATCCAGTGTAGTAGCTACTTATTAAGCCCCAAAGCTTTGGATGTCATCAAACTGCGCCAGATTTTGGTGTAAGGTTAAATTGACCAAGCCAACCACGATCTGATGTTAAATTTTATACACGGCCCTTCTCCGAAGGGATAAGGATCGAAAGCCCCCATTTTTGTTACTGGGCCATTTATCAAAATCGATACCCTTATGTTTAAACAAACCCCCAGTTCGAAATCGGCGCCATCGACATTACTTATCATGTCAATTCGAATTATTTTTGCGACAAACCAGTTCCCCTGGTTCGGGAAAGTGTATGGAGAAACTGTGATCCCAAGCACTCATGCTATTGAAAATCATTTTTGAACTGTTTCAAGGGCGCTGATTTCGAAATGTTTTTTGGCCTGCTGAAATTATTTATTCAACTAATTTTTTCATACTACTAGGATTGTAATATGGGTACGGTGGGTTTTTTACAAATGATCTTCCCGAGTTGATGCGATGCATGCACGTCGCTTGATGGCCTTTGTAACCCCCTTCCTCTGTTTCAACCCTTGATCTGTCTTACGAGAGAACGGCAGTGCTCTCGTAAGACATATCAAGGTCCAAAAGACCCAAACAACGGTAAGGGGTTGAAATAAGCCTGTTCAGTGTGTTTACTGCAAAGCTGATGCCGCTTTCTATGCGTGTGTGCACAGCCCGTGGTGCAGATACTTAAGATTTACCCTTTACCGCCATGTTTCAATCGGGGCATATTTGCGCGCCTTGGGAGTGTGCGGAAAAGCGGCGTGCAAATATGACCCGATTGGAGCACAACGGTAAAGGGTTAATCTAAAGTATCTGCACCACGAACCTGTGCCCAAACGCAAAGACAGCGGCATCAGCTTTGCAGTAAACACACTCAACAGGCTTATTTTAACCCTTTGCCGTTTTTTGTGTCCTTTTAGACCCAGACAAAGAGCACGGCTGTCACCCATCTTTAGTGTTTCACGCGGAGCTCGAAACTGCGATTAGCTACCCAAGAATTCGGCCACAACAAGGATAGAGACAGCAGTTTAAGGTCACGTGGTCAATGGCCTACGGAAGCTGATGCGGGACGAGCTACTTCTGCTTTTCCGCCCACTCGCGAGGCGCGCAAATATGCCCCGATTGGAGTACGACGGTAAAGGGTTAATCTAAAGTATCTGCACCACGGACGTGCACACACGCAGACACAGCGTCATCAGCTTTGCAGTTAACACACCCCACTAAACAGGCACATTTCAACCCCTTACTGTTGTTTGGGTCCTTTTGGACCCAAAAGGAGAGCGCGGCTGTCACCAATCTTTACTGCTTCACGCAGGGCTCGAAACTGCGAGTAGCTACCGGAGAATTCGGCCACAACAACGAGAGAGACATTAGTTTAAGGCAGATATGGCACTGCTTTATATGGGATCAGTATGGAATAGCTTTAAAAACCATATATGGTATTGCGTTATATGGTTCATATCTGTTCAAGATGAAGACCTGATCGAGATAAAATTTTTTCTGGCCTATATATGGATTAGATCTGGTTCTGGCACAGATCAAGGTTATATCTGCCCATTTTATTTTCTGGCCCAGATATAAATCCCATTTCTGCACCAGATATGGGCCAGATATGAAATCCATATCTGGTCCATATACGGAATTTCATATCCGGCCCATATCTGGATTTGGAGTAAGGGATAGCTGAAACAAGTTTTATCATATCTTACATATCGTGGTCAATTTGATTTTGAAAAATTTTACAGGTTTGTTTTGATTAAGTGAAACTTAAGTGCAAAATTCATAATCAATTTTCATCAAACAATTTTCAAATTTTTTTCCTTCTTTATTTCGTCTCATTTCTCAAATGGTATGTATAAACCTTTTACAAGTAAATAATATTATTTGGTACACAAATTGCCAAGGAGTAAAACTGAAAATTGATACCAGAGGCAGTATAATAACATTATCGAGCAAAAATCATCAAAGAATGAAAATTTAAGCTATGATTCTCGAGAAAACAATGGTGTTCGAATAAACAGCGACTATCAGCTTCAAAAGAGATATTGATAACCCAGCACTAATCAGTTAAATGCTTTGCATTCCTCAAAGAAATGAACACTAAGCCTAAAAGTATATTCATTAATGAAAAATTTAACATACTAATTAGTGACATAACAAAAGTATGGGTAAAGCATCATCAAAGAACCCACAGAAACAAAAGGATGAAAAACGGTGTATCCGTGAATCAATTAAAAAGGCTTGGAAATAAAGCAAAAGCTTTTTCAAGATCATTAAAACTGACTTTCGATTTTACTTGGAATCTTTTCGTTGCTCAACCGTAACAACAAACTTTAATTTATACAAGAAATAATTAATAAACGGTTTTTCGTGTCTTAGTTTACACACAAAAATAAATTTCTTTATGTGTATAGTTAGAAAATTATAAGGATGAGAAGGAAGGGATAACAAAAATAATAATTCCTCTTTGTAAAAAAAAGTTGTTCTCTCAAAAACATATTTTCTATATCCAAAATGAAACTAGACGTAAATCTACACTCCCAAAACAGATGTTCTACACCTTCAACTTCGGTCACACAAAATGTACAAAGGGGATTATCTGTTTTACCCATTAAAGAAAGAAGTCTATTAGTAGGAAGGATTCTATGAAGGAATCTAAATTGAAAATATCCAATGGTTGGGTCTGAAGTAGAACTCCAAGGAGTACGGAAGATGCGTGACCAATCCTCAGTATCAATGTTGTTGAAAGTGACTTGCCATTTAACACACTCAGTAGGTATTTTTTTTAACTTTCTTCAATAAAATACTATAAATTAATTGCGAACTGCTGTTTTTACCCAACATCTTGTAAAATAATTCCTCGTTTGCATTCTTTTCGTTGCGATTATGAATAGACTCACGCCAGTTTAGGGGAATACTATGCACTAGACCTCAATACAAAGTAAACGGTAATGCATCAATGATATATTTTGTGATAAACGCTTCACAACTTAATGGTCTAGCAGTATCTCAAAGACACCCCTCACATATTGAACATTCTTTCCAAAAAAACTAGGATAAAACACAATTTTACCATTCACGTGGATATTTGAATTATTCCAGATATGCTGGATACCGAAATTCCCTCGGGGTTGTAAAGGAGGCACGACACCAAGCCTCTATGACCTGCCTTATAAAATTGTTCTTAAAACGATTAACGTCACGCGGACTACATTTACAGTTGAAAAAGTATTTCTTACCATACACACTTAATTACAGTCAAAGAAAATTTTCCATGGTCCATTCAAATCATCCACATAACGGCGAACCCAAGTACATTTAAGACTATCAAAAAAGTACTAATATGAGTAACCCTTAAGCCACCATCACAAATTTGATTAATAATTGTGGTACTTTTCATCTTATCCGGATTCCCTGCCCAGATAAAATAAACGAACCCGGTAGATTTGGAAGGACAAGGAAAAAATACACTAATTGTAAGAGTCCAAAGATTTTAACAATAATATTTCGACCAATCAGAGTTAAATCACGACTGGCCCATATGCGAAGAGTATTTTTAGACGTGATAATTCAGGCTGGTAGTTGACACGAAATAAATCGTCTCCCTTATTCGTGAAAACAATACCTAACATGCTGACAGGGCCCAATGTTACTTCGAAATTAGAATCATTTAAGTAAAGTGGCTTTATATTAAAGAAAGACCCTAATGGAAAAAGTTTAGACTTGGCGATATTAATGTTAGGACCAGAAGCTTTTATAAGGCATTCAAGTATATCAAGAATTCCACAAAGGGAACTCTTTCTGTGATCTAAAATAAAAGTAGTATCGTCGGCATATTAGAGAATCCTATTTTCTTCGACTCCGGTAAAAATCCCGTGAATTACATTAGACTGATTTACCTTGAGAGCAAGGGTTTCTACACAGAGAATAAATAAATAAGGGCTTGGTGGGCAACCCTGGCGAACACCTAGCCCTTAATGGGAAATAAACCTGTTGAGAAAGCATTGTTCAGTACAAAAGCGTGTGCATTCTTTAAAAAAGTGCTAATCCAAGTTTTGATACTGTTCCCAAAGTTAAAAAAAGAAAGAGTTGCCTCAATAAAATTCCATTCCAATGTATCAAACGCCTTTTCGAAATCCACCAAAAAGAGAAATCCCAGTATATGGTAAGTTGAAGCGTAGTCGATCAAATCAAGAAAAAATCTAATAATTTGGCCAATAAATTTTCCTTTCAAAAATCCAATTTGTTGAGGACCTATTAAGGATTTAATAACACGTTGAAATCTATTAGCAATTGCCTTGGCACCTATCTTGTGAACCACATTCAAAAACGATATTGGGCGATAGCTTTGAAGGAGAGTGGAATTCTCTCCAGGGTTTGGAATTAGAGTTGTAACACTGCGAGATTGCTCAACGATGATTTAAAGAATCAACAACAACTGCCCGATTAATACCCAATATGTTTGTAAAAATTAACAGAGAAACCGTCACTTCCAGGTGACTTGTTGTTTTTTATTGAATTAAGTGAGATGGAGCAATCATGAAGTGAGTTCCCCTTCACATTGAGCGGACTCGTCCATTTCTAAGGAAGGGTGACGTAAATTCGACAAACAGCGGACGGGAGAAGTGTTAATAGAGGTATAAAGATATTCATAAAAAATACGAATTTCATAGAGAATAAGCTTATCATCATCAATAACATTTCCGTTAGACTTCAACAATTTGGAAATCTTATTATTAGCTTTGTTATGTTTTTCTAAGTTTAAAAAAAAAATTGAATTCTTCTCCCCACCCTCCACCCATTTTGCACGAGATCTTTTAATTGTACCTTTGTAGTTTGTAATCCAAATACAACATCAGATCATTCTGGGCAGCACTTAACAATGAGCGAGTTTCTTCCGATTCAGAGATAAAGAGCTGTTGCTCCAGACTAGATATATTTAATAGTAAAGCTTCCTCTTTACGACGCCTATCACGGACTTTTTCTTTAGAATAGTTTAAAGACACCTCAGGTAACTTAAACTTCAAAAATTCCGACCCTGGACATGGGTCCATAGATGAATCCCGATCAATTTTACTTTGAATGACACTATTAATAGGATCAGTATAGATGGTATCTCGTAAGAGCGAATTGTTAAATTTCCAGTACCCTGGGCCCCTTTTGTTGAAGCAAGGTTAACACTAAAAGAAATGAAAGAATGATCGGACTGGATGCCAGGAGAAAATGAAATGTCTGTACTAGAGTGCTCTACACTGCGAGATACAAGGAAAAAATCTAGCCTACAATGAATCGCTGGGGTTGTATTTGAACTCCAAGTAAAATGTTTTGAAAAGGGTTTTTTTTTACGCCAAATGTCGATAAGATTATGCACAGTCATCAAAGAAAGGCACTCATCTCTAGCTTTAAAATTAGTTTTGGGCTGACCCCCAACTTTGTCAAGTTTAAAAAAAAAAACAAAATTGAAGTCCCCACTGGAAAGAGAATAATTCTCTAGAGAGATTTACAGAAAAAACTAGGATTGTCAATATTAGGACCATAAACCCCTACATAGTGATTATATGATCTTGGTACTGAATATCTACCATAATAATTCTGCCCTCTACATGGCTAGTATGTTTCAAAACAGTGAAATGTAACTTTGGATTAAATAAGATGCACACCCCTCTACTATCATTTGAGCCATGGGTAAAGAGAATGTTACTACCCCATTTATTACACCAATATTTTTCGTCCAAATGGGACGAAAAGACTCTTGAATTAAAATGACATTTGCTTTACACCTATGTCAATAGGCAAAAAAGGCCTACGCTTTTTTTACTGTCTCAAGCCTCTGGCATTGTATGACAAAAATTTCAGCATGGTGATGTAATACCAAAATAGCAGTAAGAAAATAGACAAAACTTAAAAGCATTAATACCATATTGATGGCTATGAATCGTCCTCACATAATATGAAATGCGACTATCTTGAAGGACATTTAAACAAAATAAAGATCAATCCAAACGGATAAATAAATTTCAACATGATTGTGTCCTCCGTAAGGAAAATAAACCGACATAAGGTGCTGGAAGAACCAGAACGATGATGACTGGGCTAACAATAACAAGATCAAAAACAATACAAGAGAAACAGTGAACAAACATACGAATGATCAATAACAAACGGGTAGAAGAGCAAACGCGATTGAATATGAGTAGATCTAGGGCTGGTCTTGAGCGTTGGGCCTGGTGAAGTTGTAGGGTTTTCCCTAAGCTGTCCGCCAGCAACCACCGGAAATGCGAAGTTTGGTACCTCGCTGAAAGAGATCTTATTCCTGGTTCGTCCAGTTGCGTTTCTTGTTTAGGTCGGCAAGGGTAAGGTCATCGGTAATGTGATAAGTTTCATTTTGTAACGTATGTAGTCTTTTCCGGAGAGCTGTAATCTTGTCCTGATAAAATGAGAGTTTTACAAGGAGGTGTCCATCTCTATTCCTATACTGCTTACCGTCCCAATGAGCTATCTCAATGTTGCAGTTTTGTACACCAACTTTTGCCATAATATTCCTTGCAATTTCGATACAATTCTCACCTGCTTCTGTCCTTATTCCAACGATGCGAAGATTATTGTGACGTGAAAATTGTTCTTGCTTATTCAATAAGCTGGCGTGTTTCTCCTGCAAGTGCCCCACACCTTTCCTTGAGCGCTGTATTTTCGGCTCGTAATTGCTTAATCTGTTCATCATGCTGTTTCTAAATGTTTCTGAATTTCATATTTCCTGCCTAATAGCTTTTAGCTCCTCAAAAATTCTTTCTATTGATGAGTTCAGGTTTGCAATCACAGACCCGGCTACACTTTCACTGTCACTATCCTCCTCCTCAACACGTTGATCGGAGATGTTAGGTAGGCTAGAGACTAGGCCATCAGAGAAACTAGACTGGGTGTTGGCCTGTCCACGTTCATTCTTATTTCCACTGCCAGGATGCCTACATTTTCCTTTTTTTTTTTTGGTGGAATTTCCATGATGGAACACATAACTAGACGATTTTTAAACGTTTTTATGACGTTTTCTGGACGTTCATATTATGAGCATTCACGAGGACTTCCCAAAGACGTTTAAGTACGTTAGAGGAAACGATGCTAGACCGCTATGGTTAAAACGTGTTCAAAACGTTTTCAAGACGTTTTCTAAACGTCATACTAGCTATAGAGTACATTCCCGATTAGTCTTAATATTAGCTTTAAATTGTTCAAAAATGTCCAATGGAGGGACAGGGACGTGCGATGAAATTCCTTCTTCTATGTACTAAAATGTACAAAAATCATGCACAAATATGAAAATCAACGTGAGCAACTTGAGCAAGTACTGTAATTTAACGCTGTGCCAAAGATGTAACCTACATTTTAACACTGCCACATGATTGCTGCAGCGATGTCACACAGATAAAATTTCATAAAATGGAATAGCCTAGGGTTATCCCCTTGCTTTTCATGCTACCCCCCCCTCCTCACGGTCCCCCAGGCTCGAAAGAGCAAAACGTACGAATTTCCTTACGTGCACTCTGTGATATTTTGCAAATGCAACTCAGGTACAATGGGATAGCGGTATAGGCACTAACTGGCATCCCTACGAAAATATATGGAGAAAGCGATGGGGCGGGGAGGGGGGGTGGAGGGGGCATATTTTTATTCGGGAACCATGATGAACCATAGCAAATTTGATGTCAGTTGCTTCCCCCCCCCCCCCTTGGCTATGTGAGCGAGGACCGCAGCAATACTGTTTTATGTCTTGGCTTTGCAGTTTAAAATGTTAGGAACTTGGCGGAATTTCCTACCCTTTAAAACCTCTTACAGTACAACCACAGGGCTGCACCTCCTGCATGGGGTGAAAAATAAAATCAGGATCCACCCCGGTGTCAGTCAAATTCGATCCTCCTGCTCTCATTGGCATTGCATCCATAATTTCGGTTAGCGAGAGAGGCAAAGTTCGTCAGTGAATCGGCTAGACAACAACACTTTATGCAACGATCTTCTACTTGTGAACATTAGCTTCCCTTTCTGTTGATGACTCTATTGGCGTTCCATAGATTGTAACAAAAGCAGTTACGGTCCAAATTTGAACGTTCCTGTCAGCAGCTCTCTTGAAAGTTCCCAGAAATCTCAACTACTTGTTCCTGGAACATCTGTCACAATCACAGTAAGTCGTGAAATCTGTTTTAAATTCTTTAAAATCATCTTGAAGGATGCTTTCGTATGTAAAATGATGAAAATTGTTCACTTGTTGAGTCATATGTTTGTGCAAGGCACAAGCCCTTAGCCTAACAGTTAAGTGCACACGGCAGGTACAAGCCTAATGTTAGTGTTCGATAGATAGGCAGTTATACTGTCGAATGCGCGCCAAGCTTTCCCAAAGGCTGTTCTATCGTTTCAAGATTTTTAAACGAAATTTCAGTGCAGATGTGCACTCGACAGACCCGTGCAGTCAACGTTCAGCCCATTATATTTACTGTAGTACCTTGAGTCAGTCACTATTTCCACCATTGAAAATCTTGGGGTGGAAATAAATGTTTGAACTTAAGCCTAGGCTGCCGCTAAGTACTGTACAGTGTACGTATGTTAAAAATTTAAAATTTCAAAGCCAAGTTCAAGACAACAATAAAATATGTGGTTAGGCCTAGGCCTAAAACTTTTTCAGCATCCTGGCCGTAAAGATTGAATTGTGTGATGTTCTTATAAACATCAAGTATAGTCATTGTCTTCTATTTTTTATGTAGCTAACGTTAGGCCTAGGCTAAGTAGGCCCCAACTCTGTGTGTCTATAATATAGCAAGCTTATGCAAAATGTGTGAATAATTGTTCACAGCACTGAATGTCGTATACTGTACCTGTACAGAGGTATGTATTAGTATGAATACCAAAGTCTACAGTGAAAATGTTGCTTGGAAAGACATCAGCACAGCCAGCACCGAGTGATGCACAGAATAGCAAAAAACATCAATAATATTTGAAACTTTAGGCCTAGGAGAAAGTTTATAAAATCTTCATTTGACACAAGTACCACTGATTTCACATTCCATAACTTTATGCCCCCCAAAAAGATGTTTACTGCAAAAAATAAAAGGGACTGAAAATACTGTTTCTGAGGGCAGAAAGTAACCATTGCAAAAACAAAGGTAATTCGGCTACCTGTACGTACGTATGTATTAGTACACTAAAGTCTACAGTGAGAGTGTTGCTTGGAGCATGGTAGTTACGAGTGTTGCACATCGATGATGTTTGAAACTTAAAGGAAAACTTGATGAAACCTTCATTTGACACAAGTGCTGTACCAATGATATCACATTCCAATCCATTACTTTCCACCCCCAAAAAGGATGTTTTCTGCTGGAAGTAGAAGTGGTGAAAAGCACTGTTTTTGAAGGGCAGAAAGTAAAGAGGGCGGAAAATATTGTATTATTCAGGAGGGTACAGAAAAGAAATGAAGGAGAAATAAATACCTTTTGCTAGGCTTAAATGCAATGAGTGTATCACTGTGGACATTTCTGGGTTGCAGTTTGGCAAGCTAAATATGAAAAGTGAAAGTGAAGAGCTGCTGTACCGAGTGTGAAATTACAGTAAGACAACATTCTTCCATGTTGGAGCACCTAAATTGTTTCAAAATTTGTTGCTACAGCAGAACAAAAAAATGACTGAACACTAGAATCCCCCTTTTGTTAGCCTTGTGTCGGTCTTTTTATATTTCTTGACTTTATGTTTTTAAAGGCATTGTACAGTACTGTACATACAGTAAGGTTGACGTAGGTAGTGTCACAGTGTTGTAAATACAATAGACACTCAAAAGCAAGTGTCCTGGGACCTCTGGCATTTCTTTTCAAGAATCAAAGGAAAAGTTTTATGGTCTCTTAATGTGTTCATGAGTTTCGCTCTTTCATAAAAGTACAGTATTAGGCTAAGGCCTGTAAATTTCACCTTTGGTTGGTGGTGCTTTTGTGAACATTTTATGTCAAGACGATTTATTTTCTGGTGCCCTGTAAATTACTAAATATTAGTTATAGATTTGAATAGAGAAATACCTTGGATGCTGAATTACAGTATTGTTCATTTTTTTTTCATCCCACAGGAAACTTTGAGGTAAAGATAATAATGAAACTGAAGGAACTCAAAGAATGTCAAAAAGTGATCCTTGGGATGTTGCATGCTGCTTCACAAAAAAGCATCCCGTAAGTTGATAATGATGCCTTGGATGAGCCACCAATAAAGCACTTAGAAAAGGACATTGTGCTTGACCCTGTTGCCATTGAATCCAGTAGGGCTGTGCTTTTTCGGTTAATTCACTATCCGTTTAACCGATTTTATTAACCGGCGGTTAACCTTTTAACCGAAAATGACGTAATGTTCACACAACAACAAAAAGTCAACATTTCCAAAGAGAGCCATCCCTTTTGTACAGGAAAGCACAAGTCTAAAAATGGCGCCGTAAGTCATGTTCGCCCATGTAAGTATGTGGCAAAAATGTTGGTATTTTGCCCTGAGTTTATATCATCTTTTCACAGTAAAAACCCATCCCACATTTACTGAAGCTTTCTTCAGACCATGTGCACTTTTTAACATTCCCCCAACAGCTGTATTCCCGCCTGACCCTATGTTATATTGTCAGTTACTTCATGAAACACTCCCACACCGCTGTTTTGATGCAGCTTGCTTGCGATGCAGTGTTCAATACATGTACAGCGCTCACGTGTTTGTCATAGTAGCGATCTGTACAATTGCACTGTAAACAGCCCACCAGCCGCAAACAGCACAACCAAGCCCTATTATCCTGCATAAATGAAGGAATTCCCAGCATTCCTACCGTAAAGTTATTTACAGTAGGACTTATGGAATGTTATCATATGACGTCGTTACGAATGAAAACAATTACGCACGTGGTCCCATGCATGCAGTAGACTTGCGTGCGTATCCGTTTTTACCACTAAACAAGGGACCATGTTTTGCTCGATGACATCATATGCACACGATCTATTGCAAAATTTGAATTGCCTCTGCATTGTGATTGGTTCAAATACGTTGATTCTGAGCCAGCCAATCACAACTCGCGCCATCGCCTATAGGATTTAGTGTGTGAAAATACCAGACCTCCGAACAAATTTCCCCATTGAGTTTGCGTTATGACGATCGCACTTCACAGGCTAACATAGCTGGACCTGTGCAGCCGGCCAAGCCCGTGCTAAATTCTCCAAGAAACGGCATCACAAATCTCTGCGTACTTGGATTTTTCGGGGTCTGACTTAAGTGCATTTCATTTGCTGATTATTTTAAAACAAGACGGTAAGGTTTGGACAAGAAGTGGCAAAAATACGGGGATATTTATATCAGAAGGGAACCATAAGATAACGTTAATCGAGTCCATTTTTTGTTGTCCAAGACCGCTAAAAATTAGATCATTATTTTTACGTGCATCGTAGGGTTGACTTCTACAGTACAGTATATTATCGCAACTACAACCCAGTCGGTTCAACGAACTGCGTATGATTATTCATTAAAGTCAACATGGAATGTTCCATTTTACTAAGAACAAAATGGCGGGAATTATCTGGTGCTTACGATCGTATTTTACGGGTTAAATTTTTTTCCAAATACTGCTACTAACAATGAAAAATAATGAAATTTACGGAGGTGTAGCATGATAAAATATTTCGATTAGCTACAGTGGGAAGACTTATTCAAATATACTTTTGTGCCCCAATCATGGTCTCGCGGAGGTTTTATTGCCATAGAAATACAGGGCTTGGTAACTTTTGTTACAGCTCCCTGCTTGTCTTGTGGCTTTCTTTTCGCTTGGTAATCTCTTAAACATGCCGCTAATTTCTAAAGTTGTGCTTGGGTGTTGCTATTGAAGGGATTAGGAGACGAGCACACGAAGTTCTGCCCAAAGAAAGTAACAATGGGTGCACCACTTGCCACTCATCATAATGTACTTAATCCGGGGAGCTGCCGCGGAATGAATCCGTTCAATCGAACGGCCGATTTTAAAACTCTTTTTACAGTTATTCTTTGAGCAATAATTTGTGAGAAACTGACACTGTTTGTTGCACGATGTTTGTGTAACAGTTTACTAACAAAGCCACGCCGCGGCGAATGAGTTATTGGCAATACAAAAACGGTTAATCTATGAAGAGGAATGACGCACGAGTAACCGACGAGTCGGTCGGTTAACCGGTTAACCGATTAACCGTCACAGCCCTAGAATCCAGACACAATTTCAAATAGCTCAGCAGGACTCTCGTAAGCATGTTATGTTTTTCAAGTCCATCTTCACTTTTGGTGTAAACAATTTTAGTTGCTGTTAATAGCAGTGAACCTTACCGTTAGTGTGATACAGGTAGATAAATTGTGATTTCCAAATGGATGATGTCATGATACTGAACTTACAGTATTGTAGAGCATTCTGCAGGTTTTATAGTATTACAGAAGGCATCAACCCTAAAGCAATGTTTTCTGTTAGAAAAAATTAAACCAAACATCATTGTAATTTCAATGCATAGAGTTTAATACTTAAGAGTTTACAACGCAATTTAGTGTTCTTTTGGTTTGATATCTTGTTAACAGTAAGGGGCCTGACATAAGGAAGGTCGTGATAGCCATGACTATTAGTGCTATCGGTCATTCTGTATGTTTATGCATGTGTGTAGAACATATGTATGAATGTGCAGTAGGTATGTTTTTTATCCACTTTTGCAAAGTATTTTTTTATATTATGTCTTTTCCCAGGAGCCACCTGAATGACAACATGCGGAGGGTGGTACATCACCTTAGAACCAACTTCCTACAGTATGATCGATTGATCATTTGAATTTGTGTGCTACTGAACTGTAGAAGAGAGAAGAGGGGTCTGATGGCAAGCACCATTTTCAAGATCATTTTGAGTAAGTTCCTTCATTTCTTAAACTCCATTTTGAGATTAAAGTGATGATTTGAGAGCAGCTTATTTAGTAAAATCAAGCCAAAAGGTGAATTTCCTACTAACCAATTTCCTGTCCTTTGCCCAGTCTAGACCATGGTTTGTTTATTTCCCTGTTTTACAAACTCTGATTTGAATCTGTTGGCAAGTGTTTACAATGTACTCAGAGGTCACATGGTGTCCCATGGTGTCATAATACATTATAAATTAGTTAAGTGTTAGGAACAGAAATTGGTCTAAATTGTAAAGAAATGGTAAACATCCTGATGATCAATATGAATTAACACTAAAATGTTTCTACCTTATTGATTATGTCTGGTGTCTTGAGAAAATTTTATACAGTATGTAGGAACTGAAGGAAAGTTATATCAAGTAAAAAAAAATTCAAAACTTATATTAAATCGCATGAAATATGAAGGTTAACAGTCCAACTCTTTCTAAGATATTCCTTTTCGGAGATATGAAATGTTGAAGTTTTTCTCCCTTAAATTAAAATGACACATTGTGCAATAATTTGTGATGTACAGTACAGTAATTGTTATACTACTAAAATTGCAGTATTTTGTATTTTTGTTTTTTCTGAAAGTTACTGCACCTTATGCCAAGGTGTGCTGGTATACTTACTCCTATGGGTTAATGTACAGTATTATTAATAAAACCCTCTCCGTGCAACATGCTGTGCAAGCGAACAGGAAATGTTCAAGGTCATAAAACATTTTTAATATTTAAGGGAAACAAAGAAGGTCATGTGAGTGGAACAACAGGAAAGTTGCACATTATTGCACAATGGACTACATTAATTTGCTTTAAAAAGTTTACAAATTACTTTCCACATTTTACATCTTGGTTCAAGAATATCCTGTTGTATGAAGATAGGAGTTGAACTGTTAGGATTTTTTCATGCTGTTTAATACATATATTTTTGAATTTCTTTTAGGTACACTTTAATGCCCTGGTGCCCAACCAGGGATACTAGTAACCCTAGGGGGTATCAATAAACACCACAGGTTGTACATGGGATGCTTCTCAGACAATTTTTAAAAAGCATTGCTGAAAAATAAGAAGTATTATTAGACCTCATTATACCACCGTTAAGAAACTTACTAATTTTGTCATTTTTAAAATTGCGCACAATTTACTGTTTATCTAGACTCCATGAAAATTTTCAAGGGGAGGAGGCACCCTCCCTGTCAGAACAAATGCTTTTGTATTTCCAGAGATGCGCCTTAAGAACCAAGCTAAATGTCAGTGCACATTGTACTTTATTTAAGGTCATTTTCTGTGATCAAAAATATTGTGTCTATACTTCTTTCACTGAGAAATACATGTAATGTAATGTAATTATATTGTTGTTTTTGCAGATATTTATGAACCAGGACTCTGAACTAAATTATTTTCGAGTGACTATGGTATCATGTCTTATCTGAGACGCATCATCAGACCAACAGACTTTTCAGTTGCTACTGATAATTGATTTATGATGGAATGGTAATATTGTCACCATAAGTCTAGCCTGCGTAGCCTCTCTGGGGCAGCTGCCCCCTCAGACCCTGCCACTGATAGTGAAAAATCCTTTCAATGAGCCCAAACTTTGATGGCCTTAATATTCAAGAGCACTCACACTCACCACAATTGTTCTATTCCTGAAGTAGGTGTTGCTAAATGACTCTTAATCTTTGCATTGCAAAGTTGACCACAAAGTTGTTCAAACCAGAAACAAAACGGTAGGCTTATTATGTCTGCCAAGGCGATTCTATTGCAGATGGAAGTCTTCATCATGGGCAGCATGCTACTCTCATTTTAACCAAAGTCTTTGGTTAAAAAATATCGAACTGTCTTTCCTCATGGCTGTGTGTCATAGTTGTTCGTATTAAGTGGCTGTACTGTGTGTGTATGTTTACATGATGGTACCATGGATGATACAATACCAGTGCCAAATTACATTGACTCCTGTGACTGTGTACTGTACTGTTGTAGAATGATAGCAATGTATCTCATATGAATAAACATTTAATAACCTTGCTAAAACCAATTCACTTAGAGAAATGATGTTTGCATTGGATTTCTATGCACAATATACCAGAATTAAGTTACATAGAATTGGTGGTACACTTTAAAAGTGTCTCTGGACTTTTCTTTAGTCTTGAAGTTCTGAGGAATTTTTCCGGACTGCGGAATTATGCTTTTCTGAGAGATTGTGTCAGGACCTTCAATTTTTTATGAAGGTTTTTCATCCTTGATATTGCCTTTGGCAACTGTCTGTCTCTCAAACCTCCAACATTCTGTTAAAATTATAACATCATGATTGCTAAGATTATTGTTGGTACTTGCCAGGTGTATTTGTACATCAAAATCTCAAGAGTAGATGGGATTTCCTAGCAAGCTCCTTATGGGTCAATTCAATTGACCCTTGTTCAATTGACCCTTATTTGGAAAATAGTACATTGTTTGGTCTCTATTCGGCGTGACCCTTTACCGTTGTTTGGGTCCTTTCGGACCCATGCGGAGAGCTCGGCTGTCACCCGTCTTTACTGTTTCGCGCAGAGCTCGAAACTGCGAGTAGCTACCCGAAAATTCGGCCACAACAACGAGAGAGACAATAGTTTGAGGTCACGGGGTCAATGGCCTACGGGAGGCGATGCGGGGCGGTTTCCGTCCGCTTTTCCACCCAGTCCCGAGGCATGCAAATATGCCTTGTTCGGAGCACAACGGTAAAGGGGTTAAGTAAATCTTTACGAGTTTATGTGTTCGATAAACTGTGATCTGTGCATATTAAGTAAAAAAGAAAGTAACAAACTTGACAAAATTCACTTTTACCTTTTGTTAAACAAGGATTTTTATGTCCCAATGAATTCCCTGCCAATTACAGTATATAGCATTTGACCATGCAGGTCTTTGTTCAAGAGGAGCAGTTTTTAAGCGATCACTTTGTTGTTGTGATTTGATATCAGTTTCAAAGCATGTTAATTTGAGCTGTTCTTCCCAGTAAAGCCATTTGGCTCTAACTGAAACTCAGTTGGTGGTGTAAATGATTGATCTAAGAAAAAACTGTCAACATTTCAACTCGCCACTAAAATAAAGCTGCCATTATGAGTATACTGTAGTACCACCCGCTTTCATTTTGATACTGAAGTACAGTATCAAATGATATTTTGGTTCCTGTTGTATACCACCTTATATTTCACTGTACATGAGTATGGTTCAAGTTTTTTTCAGATTTTTTCTCAAGATTTTCCAAGCGATGTTTTCTACAAACCATGCACATCTATGAAGTTTACTTAATTTTTTTCATTCCAAAGTTTCTAATGCTTACATTACTGCCTTTTCATGGGCCTTTCTGTTGCATGCAGTTGCAAAACTAAGCTGTAATACTTTTGTATTAAAAATCGCTGCTGATCTGTGCTCAGTATTCAACAGCCTCGGGCTTAAAATTTGTAGCTTTTGTCTGCAAGGCTTTATATAATATCTATATTGCTTTCATTTTTGAAATTCCTCTAAACCATTCTGTTTACAGTAATAATTTATACGTACAAAAGTAGGTCTAACTGCAGTACGAAACGACCATTTCTACAAATTAAGTATTATGCAATTTAGATTTCTCAAATATCAGCTTT